>JAQRGC011793391.1:0-13641 GCA_028659135.1 Plantago lanceolata
TAGGATGAATGAGTTGACAATGTTGACGAGGCTCATGAGTAACAAGGCAGAGGCTGGCCAATCAGAGCTGGCCTTTAACATTAATGCAGATTTGATTAGGGATATAATGCCTGATGACAATTTAGTGCCGGCCAACTTTTACCAAGCCCAGAAGAAGATGAAGGCTTTGGGATTGCCAATGGAGAAGATAGACTGTTGTCCGGGGTTGTGTATGATCTATTGGGGGAAAGATACAGAACTTCTAAACTGCAAACATTGTGGGATTTGCCTTATTGGAGGCATCTTACCATAAGGCACATGTTGGATGTCATGCATATTGAGAAGAATGTGTTTGAGAACTGCTTCAACACCATATGCCAAATACCCAACAAGACCAAAGATACCGTGAGGTCTAGAGAGGAGTTGAGTACTTTGTGTAAGAGGCCCGAGTTGTCAAAGAAGAATGCACAGGGCAAGTGGCCAAAGGCTACTTACACATTGGATAGAGACGGTATGCTTAGACTCTTTGATTGGGTAAAGGTGGTGAGATTCCCCGACAATTATGCATCCAAGTTGGCTCGGTGTGCTTCATTTAGCTATGTAGAACTGGATTCGATTAAGGGCAAGACGTGTAGCACTAATGTTGTCATACAAGAGCTTAGGTGTAGTTCATGCAAGGATCCCCAAGTCACGGAATAAATGTCTGCTCCAACATAATTCAGCAGCGGCAGAAGCAAGGGCGCAGTACTCAGCTTCGGTGCATGAACGGGCAACACCAGTTTGTTTACGAGACCTCCATGAAATAGTATTAGAACCCATGAAAGTGATATAAGTTGAGGTGCAACATCCATCAATTATACAACCACCAAAGTCAGAATCAGAGAAAGTCGTGATAGAAAGGTATGTGGGACGACAAAGAAGAAGTCTGTGATGGAGTGTGCCTTTGAGATAGAGAAATAGACGTTTAACGTAATTCCAATCTTTCTCTGAAGCAACACTCATGGACTGTGTAAGTGCAAGCAATCTTATACTTATCTGCATCAAACATTGCAGCTCACCAACGAGGATCAGTCATGGCATGAGATACACAAGATGGTTCCACATCAAGGGGTAAAGGGTGTTTTGCGACCACATTAATTTTTGGCTTAATGTGGACGAGGAATATATATGTGGACGAGGAGTATGAGTAGTCCCAGTGTCTAAATGTGGTGGAATAAAGAGCGGGATGATGGGTTCAGGAAAATTTCGACTAGGCTGTGTAGTAGAAGGCAACATGGATTTATAGGGAAAAGCATTTTAAGAGATCTTTACATGGCATGAAATGAAAATTTGGCGAGTATCCAAGTCGAGACATTTGTAAGAAATTTGAGAAATGGAGTATCCAACAAATAAACACTTCTCGAATGGTGGTTGAAGTTTACCGTTAGCATAGGGTTGTAACCAAGGGAAACAAAGACACCTGAAAAACACGCAAAATACAAATAATTGGGTTTATGAAAAAAAGGCAATTCAAACGGACTGCGACCATTTTATAAAAGAGTAGGTAGGTGATTGATAAGATATATATATATCGTCGTTTGAAATGCATAAGACCAGAACTCATGTGGTAGTCCAACAAAGTGAAGCAAAGTTTTACCCGTTTCGACAATATAACAGTGACGCCTGTTAACCATGGATTTTCACAACCTGCAAATATTCATAAAAAGAAGACAAGAAAACATGGAACATGAATTTATTTGATTAGGGTTCAACTTTCGTTGATCTCTTGATTCCTCTCTCTAAAGATGGTGTGGACTTGATTTAGGGTATCGGGGTCGAATGACTTGTTCCGGGTTTGGATCTAACCTACAATTTGTTAGTAGGGGTTAGGCTTTGGGGTTTAACCTACAATTTGGTAGTAGGGAGTTTGATGAAGTCGTTTGTGACTCCATCTCTAACTGTCTAGCTCTGACCACACATTCACATATTTATAGGTGGATTGTAACTTAGAGAGCAAGATAAAATCGTATCTTTGCAATTTGATTCGATCTTATCTCGATCTCCTAAATAATATCACATCTTTTTGTGTATTACCTCTGATTATAAAGATATCCTATCATAGTAAAACACCATTAATTTACGCAATTTCGGTGTTTTGCTCGGGTATATGGGGTGCCGTAGTGAGCAAAGTCACAAACTTGTCCCATTAAGATTAAAATAAGAACGAAGAGTATGTAATTCACCACCATTGTCATTGTAAACATTTTTTATTTGATGAGAACATTGTTTCTCGACAAGTGACTTAAATTGTGGAAATAAAGATGCCACATCAGACTTCGATGTCATGGGAAACAACTGGAACCCAAACAACTGCAAAGATACAATGCAACGGGTGCACATAAACAATTGATGTCTTAGAAAAGAGGGATTTATGAGACTTACTGTGAGTATATATGTCCTAAAGAGAACATACGATAAGGAGCATGTATACTTGTTCACGGTAAGTTTATTTACATTTATTGGTTTACACAATTGGCATTTACACCACCGTACAATATGATACTTCCATAGACACTATGAATAGAAAATACCAAATAGTTTCTCGGTTGGGTATACTAACACCATATCAAGGATAACCTAGTTATTCGCCGCGTATGACCACACACGTAACTTTGGATTGAAAAATCAGTTGGAGTATATAAATTGGACAAGTAGCCAACATATAGAATATAAATTGGGCGTAGCCATTATCTAGTATACAGAATGGAAGTGTCTCACTCTAGTATAATTTTTAAAATTTTCTCGTAGTTAGTCCTTAGACTATTAAAGTCAATATTACTTTGTATGTTCAACATTTTACTTTGACCATGTACAACAGTTGCAACTTTAGATAAGGCTAGATACGACATGCATGTGTTGGGTAATTCCTTGCACATATAATAATAGTAGTTGAGCTGAAAATAAGAATCATTTTCCTGGAATAGAATTAAGGGTGGATACCACACATCTCATATTTAGTGCGATTAGTCAATGGCTAGTGTATAATGGTTATATTCAAAATGGTGTTGGAATATAAGCCCGAAATTAACAGAGTTAAATTTTTTCCTAAAATTAACATTATGTATTGGGATAAGGCTTAGATGGTTTGTTTTTACAAAATGTTTTTGATAACACCTAAGGGACATGGGTGTTCATCGTCGCTAGGTCATATTATTAACAAAATAAAATCATAATTGACTTAGGTTATACTCAAAATGTTCGATAAGAATTGTGACACATAACATAACCATACTATAATTTTAGTCCAAAGCATGAATCACATTATTGGTCTATAGTCTCTCCAGACAGCTAAGTAAGTACTGTACTATCCTTTATCAATCTTAACAATATACTTCTCCTACTCATATGCTCTTCATCTCACTTATCCCCAAACCCACCAACTAAAGTTTGCCACCACCCTATTTTGTAACTAGGGTCGTTCACTTTAAGTGAATGTTAGCGTTAAATTATTGGCTTACATTGTTTATATTGATTGCTACTCTAATAAGATTAAGTAGAGTAGAATTTCGAATATATTTAGATGGTATGTAAATACTACACATTAATGGAACGCAAGTATGGAAGTATTTGAAGAATAGAAAATCCTAAAAAAGTGCATCACCATTGTTGTTTCAGTCTCATGTCCTTCAAATTCATGGCGACCACTATTTCCTCTGCAACTGTCAAACCTCTATTTTTGGATTCTTTCCCACCATACATCGTTTCTCTTGCTCTATACATAGTAGCCCAACATGATGAAACAAAATCACTTGAACTGAAACCAACTTAATTCATTACCAAGGAGAAAAGTAACAAAAAAAGCAAGAAACACTGTATTTTTCTGCACAAGACAAAATGACAATGGCACAAATTGCACCAGAGACTAAGGCCAATGGCGAGAATGTCAAGCGGAATGTGATTCAAGTGTCCAATACCAAGAAACCCCTGTTTTTCTATGTCAGTTTGGCCAAGGTAATTACCAGTTTACTAATTCTTAAAAGAGAACAACTTATGTAAAGACCATATAAAGACCAACACAAAATAATTCATGGCCCATTTAGGATCATTTTATTACCTACGTGCTTTTGTATTGGTCTTTTTTGGGTCTCTTCAATAGTTGGTCTCTCCAGAGACGGACTCTTACCAGTTATAATTACCTTTTGGTTTCAGAATTGTGTCCAATAATTGCACGTTAACTATTTGCTTAAATGTGTCTTTTTTATTGTGGGTACAGAGGTACTTACAGCAACACAAGGAAATTGAGCTTTCGGCTTTGGGCATGGGTAAATTGTCCTACATTTAGTATTTTCATATCTACCTGTGTATCTTCGTAAACTAGTTTTCGCCTAGTGTTATAGAAGAATTCCTGATCATAAATGCACGTATGCGTTTGATACATGACTCTAACAGGATAAAACTATCATCAACAGTTTTGTTCATGATGGTTTAGGATTTGAATATTGTGCTGACAAGTTTGTTTCTCGATTGCAGCGATCACAACGGTTGTCACAATAGCCGAGATTCTTAAGAACAATGGATTTGCCAATGAGAAGAGTAAGTCATTTCTGTTCAAGAACACTACTATTAGTAGAGAAATTGGTGTTACAATGCTTGGATGTTTATATCAGATGGTAAAGTTTCTATTAATGAATTATTGCAGGTATTTCAACATGCACAGCAGGAATGAAGGATGAAGCCAAGGGACGCATTATTCACAAAGCCAGGGTAAGTTATTGACTTATACATTTTCGATTTCGATGAATTGTAATAGTAAATTATTTTCTTAGAAAGTATAAATGAGAATGGAAAATTTCTTATATATTGAATGATGGTGTTGAAACTTGAAAACTATGTGAAAATAACAAAAGGAAAATTTGATTTTTTAGCTTGACGCAATTGTTCTTGATTTACACTTGATTTGTTGTCTTTTGCGGTTAAACATCTCAAGCCGTATGTTTCACATATGCATCCACAATATTCATAATGATAATCATATATCTTTCTTTTCTTTCACAATCAGATAATAATAGTGCTAGAGAAGTCGGAGAAATTCGACTCCTTAATGGCTGCATCAGGGCGTGCAACATCAAATGGAAACGGGAAAGTTGACATTGACAATGATAACATCACCAACACCAACGACAAGGAAGAGTAGTTTCTTCAAGAAGATGAACAATCTTAAACCGTATCTCAGTTAAGATATGAGTAGTTATCTAATACTCCACTATTACTTATTTGCTCAAGACTCAGTTGCCCATACATACCACTCAGGGAATTTCTCTAGATAGCATAGTGATTATTACATTGCGATTCTTAGAGCTTTTTTGTGTGTAGATGTAGGAAAAGAAGCTGCTTTGAGCTTGTATATTTTCATTTATAGTTTCACTGGAATCTTGTATCTTGTGAAGATACAGCAAATACATATACTTCATTTTACATTGAAGACCATGTCTTTCACTTGAATTCTTTCTGTATGATCTTGCATACGTATCATTACATGATCTGTGTTGTAACAAAGTTGTTCATGCTCTCTAAGGAACATCATCAGACACGGTCCAAAAGACACTTTATGTTCTACGGCTACAGGGGAGGATAATGTAATTTATACGCGCGATACCAACATGCACACTTTCTTATAAAATATGGCATGTGTAAGTTTTACTCAATGTGTTGGGATGGCATACTTTTGGTGTGTATTTAGTGGCGAATAGTGCAATTTAATTTGTGCATAAGTGATATGAGTCATATATACTCATATGACACTCTATTATTCACAAAATTGAAAGTCAAGCTATTTTGAATGTGTTGACTTCATTTGGTACGCATTTTCAACAAGCAAGACCACAGTACAACTTTAGGGTCATGTTGAAACAAACTTCTCGATGTAGATACTCATACAAACAGATGAGTGAGCAATAGAGAAAGAACAATTAAGGAAGGACATTATTATTGATCATTAGTCACCCCCATCCAAGTAAAAGGTAGAAATTTCAAACCAAAGTTTAATTGAACGTGAAAATTCATTCTATGTATTTAACGGTTATTAGTTCGATAAAGGTGTCGAGTAAAGATCACAATTAATCTATAAAATCAACCACGACGTTTTGAGTTTCAATATATTCGCTTCAACTCTTCACGTATGGTTGAATTTAGACATTTCATAACAACATATCTAGGTAAAAGAAATCATGATTACAACTTAAGACTGCTGAAAAAGAACTAAGATCATGTTGAACTCGGAACATATCACATTAAATAAAATTCTATGTGTTTTGGTGTGTGCAACTTCTATACACTCTAATAATTATCCTATTTACTTAATGTGTGATTAGTTGTGTACACTACAACTGTCAACCGTTCGTCCATTTTAGTTGTGTACATCTAAAACGTCAACTGTCCGTCCATTTTAACGCACGTGCACGTAATTAGTTATGTGCATCTATAACTGTCAACCCACCCGCCCATTTTATTGCACATGATTAGTTGTGCACATCTAGTTTGCCCGTCCATTCTATAACTGTCAAGTTTGCCCATTTTATCGCATGTGAATAGTTGTGTACATCTGTAAATGTCAATCGTCTGTCCATATAATGATATACGGTTAGTTGTATACACTATAACTGTCAACCACCTGCCCATTTTATCGCATGTGAATAGTTGTGTACATCTGTAAATGTCAACCGTCTATCCATATAATCATATACGATTAGTTGTATACACTATAACTGTCAACCATCTGCCCATTTTATCATACACGATTAGCTGTGTACATATATAACTATCAACGGTCTTTCCGTTTAATCATACATGATTAGTCGTATACACTATAACTGTCAACTGTCTGTCCATTTATCATACGCAGTTAGTTGTGCACATCTATAAGACTATAACGATCAATCGTCCATTCATTTTATCACCCATTCAGTTGGATTCAACTAAATATTCCACTCGTCGCTGTTTGTAATCACAATCACCTATTCCGTTCGACTGAGAGTTTTCTAACCGAACTGAACTGAATAGAATTGAACTGAATAGAATTGAATTGAACTGCACACAAGTGAACTCGAATGGAAGAGAGGAGTAGAAAATATCTAGAAAGAAATGGAAGAAAAAGGATAAAGGAGAAATTAGAGGATAAGGAAGGGAAATAAAAAAAGGGGCAATATGGTAAGGTTGAGAAGAGATAGAGAAAATTTGACCTAAATACCCATCTCCCACAACACTCTGTGCGGCTGAAATCCCATCTCAACCCTCCCATCGCCCTCTTCTGCCCTTCCTCCATTCTTCAATCTTTACGCCATTTTCCCCTTTCTCTCCTTCCTCCCTTCATTTCCTCTCTTCTTTTCTTTTTCCCCGCCACTTTCAAATTACCCGTTTATTCTCTCTGCTGCTACTCAATTCCAGCTTCTGAATCTTTCCAGATCTATCTGATTCTTGATTACTACGTTTCTTTGTTGTATCACTGTTTTCCCAGCTGGGTTTTTGTTGGGTCTCGGGTTTATGTCTAAAGATTGGATCTTTTTTCATTTCTGATTCTGCTGATTCTCTTCAGGTGATTTTTCTTCTTCTTCTTCTTGTTTATGGCTTTTGATCTGGGTTTGTTTCGCTTTGATGGGGTTTTCGTTTCTTTTCCTTTGTTGATGTGTTTGATTAGCTTTTGGTTTGCTTGTTAATTGTTATGCTGACAACTCTATTGATTGATTTTAATGTAATTAGCATGATTTGAAGCTTTTTGCACTTGTTATACATGTGAAAATTGTCTGTGTTTGTGATGTTATACTCTTTGATTTTCGGGTAGTGACTGTGATTCATTAATGAAGTAGTAGATGGAGAAAGAAATAGATATAGTATGTGTACTTATTACAGATGTGTGATGTTTAATATAGGTTTCATTATCTATCTTATGCAACTCTGTGTGTCTGGTGTGGTTCTTCTACATGATGAAACTAATTTATTTTTCGAAAAGTATGATTATGATTGTGCAGTCTGTACTTTTGCTTCGTCAAGTCTGTGATTCTTTATGGTATTTTGTTGATTTTGTATTTCTTGCTTTGTGGTTATTGGTTTCACTGTGCCTGGTAGATATGGTTGTTGGCCAAACCAATGGACGTGTACATGTAATTAGCATATGTCCTTATTGTTGATTCTGATAACAGGTGATTGCTTGCTCACTGGAGGTTTGACTAGTAATGGCTAACCATCACAGCGCAGATCTTGGTCACAACCAGCAAGTAATGCTGAACCAAAGCCATAACATAGCAGCTGCTCAAAACCATAATTTGGAGATCGGACTGAATCCTGAAGAGCATGAAGTTAGTTTGGAGCAGAGTCATGATGAGGAAAATGATGACGATCAAGAATACGAGGAAGAGAATGGGTTACAAATGCAGGAGAGACCTGGACATGAAGTTGACACTGGACATTTACATGAAAGCAACAGCGAGTTGGATATGTCAGAGCACAACGATCTGGTTCTCTCTGAAAACCAAGAACTTGATGAGAATATGGAATTAACCATAATCCAGCAGGATATTGACGCAGCGAATGCTATGGGTGTTCATCAGGACTTGATATTGACCCCGTCTCATGTTCTTCAACAAAGAACTGTCCCTGCAAACCCTACTTTTGAGCTTCATGTGGGTCAAGAATTTCCAGACGTGAAAGCTTGTCGGAGAGCTTTAAGGGACACAGCCATTGCATTGCACTTCGAGATCCAAACAATAAAATCAGATAAAACCCGCTTTACAGCCAAATGTGCGACTGAGGGGTGCCCCTGGCGCATTCATGTTGCGAAGCTTCCGGGTGTTCCAACATTCACTATTAGGACAATCAATGACAATCATAATTGTGGAGGAATCGCACATCTTGGACATCAACAAGCCTCGGTCCAGTGGGTTGCGACTTCTGTGGAGCAAAGGCTCCGGGAGAACCCAAATTATAAGCCGAAAGAAATATTAGAAGAAATTCATAGAACTCATGGTATTACTTTATCCTATAAACAAGCCTGGCGTGGCAAAGAAAGGATTATGGCTGCAATGAGGGGATCCTTTGAAGAGGGCTACAGGCTCCTCCCATTGTATTGTGAGCAAGTAAAAAGAACAAATCCTGGAAGTATTGCAACAGTTTATGGGAATCCAACAGATAACTGCTTTCAGCGTCTCTTTGTTTCATACCAAGCCTCGATTTATGGCTTTCTAAATGCCTGTAGGCCTCTTCTTGGGCTTGATCGAACATTCTTGAAGAGCAAGTATTTGGGTACATTGCTTTTGGCCATTGGCTTTGATGGGGATGGTGGTCTTTTTCCTTTGGCATTTGGTGTTGTTGACGAGGAGAATGATGATAACTGGATGTGGTTCCTTTCTGAACTTCACAACCTTCTTGAAGTCAACACAGAAAACATGCCCCGTCTGACAATATTGTCGGATAGACAAAAGGGTATTGTAGATGGAGTCGATGCCAATTTCCCAACTGCATTTCATGGATTTTGCATGCGTCATCTAAGTGAAAGCTTCCGGAAGGAGTTTAACAACACAATGCTTGTTAACCTTCTGTGGGACGCTGCACATGCTCTTACTGTCATGGAATTTGAAGCAAAAATCTTAGAGATTGAGGAGGTAGCTCAAGAGGCAGCTTACTGGATCCGCCGGATACCCCCTCGTTTATGGGCAACTGCTTATTTTGAAGGATCCAGGTTTGGCCACTTGACAGCAAACATTATCGAATCTCTAAACAATTGGATTCTGGAAGCTTCTGGACTTCCCATCATTCAGATGATGGAATGCATCAGAAGGCAACTCATGACATGGTTCAACGAACGGCGTGAAACTAGCATGCAGTGGACTTCCATCCTAGTCCCTTCAGCCGAAAGAAGAGTCGCAGACGCACTCGAGCGGGCTCGCACGTACCAAGTTCTTCGTGCTAATGAAGCAGAATTCGAAGTAATCTCTCACGAAGGGACAAATATCGTCGATATACGGAGCCGTTGTTGCCTCTGCAGGGGGTGGCAGTTGTACGGTTTACCATGTGCTCACGCAGTTGCAGCTCTACTCTCTTGCCGACAAAACGTGCATCGATTCACTGAGAGCTGTTTTACTGTTGCAACTTACAGGAAAACTTACTCTCAGACAATACATCCCATTCCAGACAAGACGTTGTGGAAGGAGTCCTCAGAAGGAGATCCTAACGTGAGCAAGGCATCGGAGGTTGTTATTAATCCGCCTAAATCGCTTAGGCCGCCTGGTCGGCCAAGGAAGAAGCGAGTTAGAGCAGAGGACCGGGGCCGAACCAAGCGAGTCGTACATTGCAGCCGCTGTAATCAGACGGGACACTTCAGGACTACATGTGCGGCCCCGATTTGAAACAGACGCTGGTGGGTAACAGATAGTCTTAATTATGCAATAAACTTGAGTTGAGCTATTTCATGTGCAGATATTTTTTTCTTGAAGGATTGCTTGTTTTAGATTAAGTTGCAAGTAGGTTTTGTTACTGGTTTTATTTAATAATATACTGTAGCATTTGATATTTAAGGCCATGTAACTTGACGCAAGACCTCTTTGTTTCTCTGTAATACTGCCTTTTTGAGTTTATCGAGTTTTATGAAGCTATATCGTCTTCCCTTTTTTGAGTTTTTTTTTTGTTTTGTTGGTATGGTAAAATCTTGAGGCAACGCTGTTCTTTTTTCCAATGTTTGGATGCTACTACGAGTCACGGTTTGAGTTGGAATTATGACTTGCTTGTTGCTTCGTTACGGTGCATTCATAGTACTCCTTGTAATTTGTAAACGCTGCTTCAATGTGAAGCATAAACTCTATCTTCTGTGATTCAGGCAAGTCTATAACTCAGGGAAGTATGTAGATGTGAACTTTACAAACTACTTGCGCACAGGACTCACAATTAACAAACAGATTCCTTGGTGCAAATTTTGATACAGCCCAAACCACATACGCATGGTCCATAGCAAAGTTGTGCATCAACTATGAAGGTAAATCTGCCCGTCATAAAGATCAACGATATCTTCAGTTTTATCATGCCAAATAAGTATAACGAATAAAAGGGTTTACCTTCACTTAACGATACAATACAGAACACTCGAGTACAAATATGGATGTAGAATTGTTCTCATAATGCTCAAATTAGTAAACTAGCTTGACTTGCTTTCAATAACACTAATGCCGATACAATGTCTCAATCAATTAGAAAACATTTGTTTGGAAAAGAAAGGATGTAGCAGCTATTATAACTAGAAGCATCTATCTCAATAACCATAGTTGGTTCCATAAGCAGAGCCGTAACCCCCTCCCTGTCCAGAAAGATTTGGATTTGAAGGAGCAGATCCGTATCCTGCGCCATGAGCTCCATACGAGTTGTAACCTTGGTCAGCTGGTGGTGCAGCATGCTGTGTCTGGGCTGTCCCTGCAGCCTCAGCCATGTAGTTCTGCACAAACAGATTGCTTTAAAGTTAATAATTTGTCAATTATTTCAGCATTTTCAAATGCCATGTTTAGGAAAAATTGTGCAAGAAAAATTGTGAACCTGATTAGGAATCTAGCAATTCCAACATCCATAGTGAATTAGTGATATACCCTTTAATGCATTGGGATTTATTTTGTGGAAAATAATGCTTTACATTATGATATGTACACTGCATTACAATACAATGATAACTGAGGGGTATTTGGCCAAATACACTTGAGCTATAGTTTTATATTCAGTGGGCGGGGTAACAAGCAATAAGCCAATAACTGACGGGTTTTCTGTACCACAATTAATTAGACATGAACAAAAAGGGAAGATGATAACAGTTTCAGATGATCAAAGCAAGTTTTAGGGTGGTCTTTCAGACATTACCTGAATTAGCTGTTGGGCAGTTTGTACTTGAGAAGCAGTTCCGCTAATCTCAACAGTCATCTCTGTAGGAACTCCCCTTGTTTCCTGAATAGTAACTGTAGCACCACTAATCCGCCGAATGTAGCTTATAGTTGCACCTTGTGTGCCAATAACAGAATCAGCGTAAGACAGCGGAATTTGCATTTGCTGAGTCACCTGCAAACTCATTAAGTTACTATTTTTCAATTAACAGACAAGACAACAGGAATAGTATACATTATCTTGACCCCATTAACCCCCTTTTCTTTTAAAAAAAAAAGGTATATTTCTTTCAATTTGGTTGTTGTCCTGACTCCTGAAGCAACATTAAAATGTTAGGGTTGGTTGAAAAAAGAAGATATTCTATTATACTTTCTTTTTCCAGCAAAACCAATGGCTTTTAAAAGCAATACATAGTGCATCCAAGTATATTAGGGTTGATTGAAGATTCAAAGCCAGCAGAAGTCAGGAAAGATAAGCAGTGAAAAAATTATGCGCCAACCACAGTAGAACCCAGAGGACTGATCAGTAGGGAACCAACATGTCGCTTGAGCAGTTATGGCACAATTGTTTATCTTAGGGTATGATGATCTGCCTTGCGCTAAAGTCAAAAGATAAAGGGATGTTCACTTTAGTCATTTAACCTGACGAGAAAATTATGGCAGCAAGCCAGGTTCTATTTACCACTGTAAGCATGAGGTCTGAAAGGATGGTATGTAGGCAAGTCAAAGTAAACATAGAAATCTACCTTCTGCGATTGGTTGGGGTAATTCAATTAGATACTTTCTAAGGTTCTACTAATTGTAAAGAATCACTCACAACCACAATGTAAGGCAATATATACAATTGGCCAAACAGACAACAAAAGCAAAATTCTGGAAGAAAAATTGACCTGAGTGATTACAGCTGTCTGACCGGAAGATGAATGTACAGGCATTGGCGCGTCTCTTCCATAGGCAGATATGCCTTGATGTGGTTGTTTTTCAGGTGGAGGTGGCATGTCAGGAGGAGGGTAATAGTTATCAAACTGCCTAGGAGGAGGAGGCATGAAATGGGGGTTAGCTCCATATCCAGGACCTGGATGTGCATTTTGTTGGAATGATTGAGGAGGTGGGCCCCAGTGCTGAGGTGGTGGTGGCGGCGGCATGTGATCCATTGGTGCATTGAAAGTTTGCATCTACCAACAGCATCAACGAATCAGACGACATAAGCATAATACATTAATAAAACATTATTAAATCGTAATGAAAGTCACAGAAAAGCAAGCTTACCTGCATCTCAATTACAGACACAATGCTCCTATCTACTAAGAATTTCCTCAACTGGGTAGCAATCAATTCAATAGCCTTATGAATGCCTGTAGGCTCCCCTACTACCTCCACAACTCTGTCTTCTTGAAGAGCAAAAACTGGTAGGTCATCTGTAATATTGACAACAGCAGGTAATATAGCTCAGACAAGGAATTGAAAATTTATAAGTAACATATAACGCCAAATAAATCAGACACCTATGTTTATAGGCAATTTTACATCTAGGTACCTTTTAAGATAGCCACTGAACACTTAGGTCCTTAATGTTTCAAAATTTACAACGAAGGACAAAGTTCTATTTGATCTTTGACTCTTGTTAAAAAGACATAAATAACCCCCAATTTGATTGAATATAAATTTACTTCACAAATATACATTTATCTTCTTACACATTTAATCCAAATAATTTTTTATTTTACACAAATATTTCTTCTTCTTCATTTAGTCACATTACTTCTTCTTTTTCAAT
>JAQRGC011793422.1:0-11075 GCA_028659135.1 Plantago lanceolata
TTTAAGTTCTATATTTTTATAATATGATTTCGTTAAATACTTTATCATTATAGTTTAAGAGTAATTGAGAGTTAAAGTTGAAAACTGTTGACTGATTGTCTCCAATTTTTCTCTCACTTTTGTATCAAGTATCTTCATCCTATCTAACAAATGCAACTCTTAATTTTTTATTTTTTTTGGTGATGAAATGACTAAACTAGCCCTCAAGCCTTATCCCCTTCCAAAAAGGAGTAGGTAACAGTAGGAGCATTATTTCTAAAAATAGAAGCCCCATTTGGATCGAAGTCCTCCAAGCCAAGCTTAGATAATCGATCAGCAACACAATTTGCTGCTCTAGGGATCCAATCCAAAGTGATTCTCCATGGAAGTCGGAGCAACTTGGTGCACTGTTGCACCAGATCTTGGAGGTGCGGCGATGCCCTCTTCTTGCCGGTGACCAAGTCGACGGCTTGCTGGGAGTCTATTTCCACAGCCAAATTGTTTTCCCTTCTCTCCCACGCCGTTTGAAGACCCAGACGGAGAGCCATGAGCTCGATTTCAGTGGAGGAGCTGACCGGAACTCTCTGTGTCGTCCCCCATAGCCAATCGCCGGCTGGGTTTCGGGCCACACTCTCAATTCCGGCCCAGTGACCTACTGAGGGCACATCGCCATCGATGTTCAACTTGGTCCATCCCTCTCGTGGCTTCCTCCAGGTATGGTGATAATCCACCTTGTTTTTCCCCCTCATTGCTAACTGTAAGTCTGTACTCATCCTTCGTATTTGGAAAATGAGGAGATTCAGGGGTATGTGGTTACCGTGAAAAGAAAGTGCGTTCCTTGACTTCCAAATCCACCACACTGTTGCTGCGAAAATCCAATTCCATGGCGTACCCGGGATTAGATGGCAATCTGAAGTATATGTTTGCAAGTTCGTTTTTACCCAAACTTCGTCGTTTATTTCCTGGAAAGATTGGAAACGTTGTGCAGGAAGTAAATGTTGCCAAACAGTATTGGCATGGGGACAGTAGCGAATTATATGCATAACTGATTCTTGATGATCATGACAGTGTAAACAAGCAGCTGAGGTGGTGATCCTCCTTGTGTACCTCAATAGATTCGTTGCTAACCGATCTTGCAAAACGAGCCAAAAGAAATGTTTCAATTTATGACTGAGGTTCGTTTTCCAGATCAATTTTACTGAATGTTTGTCTGCTTTATCAGGGTAATTAATATCCCTGAAAGTGTTGTAGCCAGATTGACATGTATATAGGCCATTAGCAGACTTAGACCAGAATAGAGTGTCCTCAGAATCATTTAATATAATGTTAAGCTCCTGTATCTTTGTCTTTAACTCTTCAGGCAGAATTGTATGTAACTTATCCCACTGCCAAACACCCCGGGCATCTACCATATCGCATAATCGAATCTGAGAGTCCAGTCTGTGAATTTGTGGTATACTCATGCATAAGGGCTCCTCATCAATCCAGTAATCAAACCAAAATCTGATGCATTTGTCGTTCCCAATTTTCCATCTTAAAAAGGGTTTCATCTTCTCAACACACCTCACCACACCCTTCCATGTAAGGCTGTCACCAGGCTTTGGTTGGTAGTTAAGTACGGAATGATTCTTCAAGTATTTGGCTTGAATTAAATCAAACCAGACAGTACGTTCATGGCTCAACACCTTCCAAGCAACTTTTGCTAGTAAGGCTTCATTAGATGTCCTTGTATCTCGTAAGCCTAAGCCGCCCTGCTCCTTAGATTTTAAAATCTTCCCCCAACCAACCAAGTGAAGTTTTTTGATTTTAGTGTCAGAAGACCACAAAAAATCTCGGTTCAGTTTATCAAACTTATCACATATGTTTTGAGGCAGCCAACTAGATTGCATGGAGTAGATGGGAATGGCAGAAGTTACACTCTGAATCAGGGTTGCTCTACCAGCTACTGTCAAGAACTTGCTCTTCCAACCATTCAAACAACCTAAAACTTTATCTAGCGTTGCAGCATATGTAGACCTGTCAACTCTGCCATGTTGTAACTGTACCCCAAGATATTTGCCTAGGTTCCGTGTGATGCCAAATCCTAGGATACGGCTTATTTCCCTTTTTAATGCAGCAGAACCCTCATTAGAGAAGAAAACTTTAGACTTAGGTGGACTAATTTTCAACCCAGAACTGCCACAAAAAACATCCATAACATTTTTTATTTCTCGGGATGTAGAGCATGTAGCTTTACCCATGAGAATCAGGTCATCAGCGAAGAACAAATAAGAGAGGGAGGGCCCACCGCGACAGGGAATAATAGGCTTCCACTTGTTTCTTCCGACAGATTCCTGAATAAGGTAGGAAAGTCTCTCCACACATAGAACAAAAAGATATGGAGATAGAGGATAACCCTGTCGTAGTCCACATTGGTGGGCAAAGGGCTCCAAGTATTCTCCATTCCAAAGTAAACGTGTAGAGGTATTCTTTACACAAAACATGATTAAGCTCCTTAGAGAGTCAGGGAAGTTGAAAGCCATCAATGTTTCATCTAAATAGTCCCAATTTACCTTATCATAGGCCTTCTCCAAGTCTAACTTCAAAATCATACACCCCACTTTATTTTTCTTCTTTGATCTCAAAGAGTGTAGAAGTTCTTGAATAACTAGAATGTTGTCTTGGGTACTTCTACCCTTTATGAAGCTAGACTGTGTAGGAGCAATAAGCTCAGGCATCAAGTTCTTCAATCTAAGGGTTATGCACTTTGTGACAAATTTATAAAGTACATTGCAAAGAGAGAGGGGTCTGAATTGAGAAATAAGCGCTGGATTAGGTACCTTTGGGATGATGCAAAGGTATGCTTCACATATCTTGGTATCCATAGATTGATTCTGAAAAGTTTTCTGCATAAAATCCAACAGAGATGACTTCAGCCAGTCCCATCCTTTATGGTAAAAAATGGCTTGTAATCCGTCCGGCCCCGGAGCTTTAAGAGCACCTGTACAGAAAACAATTTCTTTCAACTCCTCCATTGAAATCGGTTCAATCAGATTCTGAAAATCATCCTCAGTCAGGGCCATCTGATGAATCGAGACAGGAAGCGCATGCCTTCTTGCTTCCTGGATCGGGACAGTGAAGAGGCTCTGGAAGAAATCACGTGCATGTGTCCTGAGACTCTCATCATTAGTAACCCATTCTCCTTCCACTTTCAATGAAAGAATCTTATTTCTTCGTCGACGAGCTAAAGTGGAGTGATGAAAGAACTTAGTGTTTCTATCACCCTTCGCAAGCCATTTAACCCTTGACTTTTGGTGCCAATACATCTCTTCCTGCTTCAATATCTCATTGTATTCCTGAATCAACTTATATTCCAATTGCTCCAAGAATTCACAAGGTCGATCAGACAAGGATTTATGTATTCCCTCAAGTCTGGCACAGACTTTCCTTTTGCGCCTAAAGACATTGCCAAAGACAGTTCTGTTCCAAGGCAGCATATGTTCTGGAATCGCACCAATTGCCTCTAATATACTCCCGCTATCCTTCCAAATATTTTGAAGCATAGCATCGCAATCTGGGTGGGTAAACCACATTGCTTCAAAGCGAAATGGTTTGTTTGCAGCAAGGGCATCCATTCCATAACACTTTGTAAGAATGGGATGGTGGTCAGAATGGGTTCTTGGGAGATGGTAGACCGCATTGTCCGGGAACTTCTCAATCCATGCAGCATTAGTCAAAGATCTGTCAATTCTTTCTTTTATTCTCACACCTCCCTCTCTCCTGTTTGTCCATGTAAAAGTTGGGCCATTAAACCCTAAATCCACTAATCCAGCCGCCTCCCAAACTTGTTGAAAAGAGAGCATACGGTTCAGAGATGCGGTTCTACCCCCTCTCTTCTCATGCGCAAATCCCACCTCATTGAAGTCTCCCGTAACCAGCCAAGGGAGGGTTATTTCATTTGAAATATGTACTAGGTTCTCAAAACATTGAATCTTAGAGGTTTTGTTAGGTTGTGCATATATCCCGGAAAGAAGCCATTTTTCCTCCTTCCTTTGACCTATTAGGGCATGTATCCCCTGATGTTCGATCAACACAACATCCACAAAAACATCTTCGTGATTCCAAAGCATCCACACACCTCCCTCCATGTCAAAGGTTGGTGCAATTTCAAATCTAGAGAAACCCAAAGTAGGAGCAATCTGGCAAGCATATGCATAAGCAACTCTGGTTTCTAACAAAAAAGCTACATTAGGCTTGTGAACTCTAACAAATTCCTTAAAATTACGACGAAAGCGTTGATTTCCAGCACCCTGACAATTCCAAGATACAATACGCATATCTAAATTAACTTAAAGAAGATGATAGATAGAGTTTTCAACTTGTACCCCCAGACATGTCGAAATCACTTGGTGTAGTGATTCCCGAATCAGCATCTCTTGTCGAAATTCCACCCAAGGAGATGTCGTAGTTCTCAGCCAACATTCCCTCTGGTTGTTCTCCCTGAACTCCGTTCTCAGGTTGTCTAAGACCATCCCCCCCACTACCTGAACCATTAAGAGAGGGGTCTGAATCACTTGCTTCCGGGTTTAACGCTTTGTATATATTTTTTGATAGTATGCTCAAATTATATAAATTGTTTTGTTGTGCAGGCTGGGACGTAGATGAAGAAGGAGCACTCATATTCTGAGTTTTTTTAGGTCGGGCACGTTTTCCAGTAATCGAGGAAGGTAAAATCCTACCCCCCACGTTGAATTTAGTAGGTACGGTCTCTGGTTGTGTGTTACTGGTCTGTTTTCCCACCTGCATTTCTGACAGATTATTTGCTGCTGCCTGTGTCATAGGTTGGGACTGTTCCCCTCTCTTTTCCTGGGCTGGTTGTTTCTCAGTTCGCGTTCTGCTAGGATTCTGCTGGGAGTGGTTTTCACTCCTGGTACCAGTTGGAGATGCTTGGTTTTTCGCTCGTGCAGCTGGGCCTGGTTTCTTCCCACCAGCAGCAGTAGGTACGGATTCTGACTTGCCCTTCTTTTTTCGGATAACCTGCATCCATTCCCCAAACTCCTTCTTCTTAGCCTTCTCCACTAGCCAATCCTTATCTTTGGTTTTATCTGGAACAACCACAGGATCTTGCTGCGTTCCCGTTGCACCAGCGGCCATAGAAGCATCCTTATCAACGCCCCAATTTCGAATATTATCCGGACATTCATTCACTACATGTCCAACGCATCCACACTCATGGCAGAGATACGGTAGGTTCTCGTAAACCACCTGGAATATTTTACCACCTATGCAAAGGCCTAACTCCAAGGGCTTTCTTGTTTTTATTTCAACACAGAATCTGGCAAACCGACCCCTTTTAGCTGTGAAAGTGTTACCATCGATCTTGATTGGGTCCCCAATACAGGAAGCAATGGCTTGAATAACAGATTCTCTGAACATCTCCACTGGTAGATTCAGCACACGAACCCACGTGATCGCACTGTCAATAGGGTCATTCTCAACATCCAAATTCGGTTTCCATTTGCGAATGGACAGAAACTTCCCAGCCAATTGCCAAGGACCTTCGGTAAGAATCATCTCTCTCTTCTCTGTTGTTAATCCTTTTAGGCAATAGCACCCAACGCCTAAATCCATAAGTTCGAAGTTCCCTTGCAGTTTCCAGAGCGAATCCAGTCTATTGCATAGAGCGTGGTAGTACCATGTGTCGCCCAGAATCTTAACGAAGATCGTGTCCTTCCACTGTGAGTGCATTTGCGACTGAAGCTCCTGCTCAAACTCAATCTGTTTGAAAGGTATTTCTTCCGTAGGTGGGAGAAATCTGATCTTACTACGTTCCTCTGTTGTTGTGGATGCATTGATTCGAACATCCATGGGACGGGGCGGAGCCACATTGCTAGCGTAGGATGGAAATGGGTTAGGGTTCCCAAATCCAGAAAATTGAGAATCTCTATCCGGTAGAGACATGCCTGATGAATCAACAATGTTCCTAGGACGCTTTTGAGGAATCCCTGGATCAGACATCTCCTGATGCGGTGAGGGAATCGGTGATTTTGACCGGAAACCAGTCGGCGGCAGGGGCCATACGTTACTTTTCTCCGTTAGTTTTGATTTTGCAAGTTATTATTTGCAACTCCTAATTTTAGCTTATATACATCACAATAATTTGTATCACCTCGACACCTCCCTCTCTCTTCAATCTTCATGCTACAAATTTTGCATCATTTATTCACCCAAATTTATAAGTTGACTTGCAATATTCCAACTCTGTTACTTGCTTACTTGAACTCACATATATCACACCAAGGTTTGATTCCTTCGGATAAAATTACGTGTAACCAATTATAGTTTGAATTTCAATATAGTATATAATTTTGGTATAAGTTTGACATGTTTTATGATATTTTCAATTAATAGTTGTCATACATATTGCTATTAAAAAATATACAGTACGACAAAAATTGATAAATTAACGGTATCTATAATAGGTAGTACATACGACAAAGTACATATATTGAGAAATGTGTCTTCTTCTATTTCCTTGGTTTTAACACAAAAGAAATCAATAATAACTTAAGTTTAAAACTAATGAAAGAAAAATTCATCTTAAATTTTCTTCAGCCTATTTCTCAATCTTTTAAAACGAGTTAGACCATCATGTGATTGGAGAAAAAAATTGTATAAGTTAATAATATTTTACAAAAAGGCGGTTGTGTGTTGCACAAATGTAGTACTTAGATCACATTCTCTTCGTATAAAAATTCATAAAATTCAATTTAATTTAAATTTATTTAATTGTTCTTTAATTCAATTTAATTATGACACATTTCATTCAATTCAGTTTAGTTTAAAAGAGTCTAGAAAAACGTTTACATGTTGTTTGAATTTGATTTAGGGGAACCTGATTTAGTGGAAGGTGAAAACCGTGAATAGTATCTGGTAGTTTTGAGGTTTATTAATTCATAAAAGAGACCAACTTATGTAAAGACTATAAAAAGACCAACACAAAATAATTAATGACTCATTTAGGATCATTTTATTACCTACGCGTGTTGTAAGTTTGTGTTGGTCTTTTTTTGTATTTTCAATAATTGGTCCCTCGAGAGACGGACTCTTTGACTCTTTGACTCTTTGGGGTTTGTTAAAATATTTAATTTGGATTGAATTTAGAGATGGTATAGATTTTGTAGACTATGATGATGTAATGTGATGATGAGTGATGAGGTGGTAAGTGGATTTGATGTGTGATGAATGAGGTAAGCAAGTAAATTGGGTATGTGAAACACGTTTTAAAAATTGGTAAATAAGGAATGAAAGATTTGATAACTTTTGATTAAATGAAGTTTTTGTTTTCCAAATTTCTCTTCCTCGAATGAGTGACCTGTTTCCTTCCATTGAAGGTTTCTCTCCCCCTTATGGTGGGAGCATGATTGATATCTCTGGCGATTGGTTTCCGTGGATCTGCTCGTCAGATTTTAATCTTGTTTTTTCTTTTCATTTTACAGTCTCTGAGTATTGGCAGACCCTTGTTATTGTTGTTTATCTGCACAAGAGTCCCATCCCTTCCAATTGTGTTTTGCGCTCTTATATTAGATTGAATTCTCTTCGCATAAATCTAAATCTTTTTCCTTGTGTGTTTTCGTCCTACAGAGTTCTCTGGTTTAGAAAAGTACGAGAGTTTGACTATATATTCCTTTGCTGGTCGACAATGGCTGATGATCTTGTGCATCGTTTAACTACTCAGCTGAATCTCATGGACGATGAGGCTGAGGGAGTTGAAGCTCCGGTGGAAGTTTGGACTCAATCAAATGAAGCTTTGCCCCATTGCTTGGTGGGTCGTATCTTTTCGAAAAGGGTTGTGCATCTGAAAGCCTTTACGCAGATGATACAGAATAGCTGGAGAATTGTTTATGATTTCAACGTAATTAAAGTGAATGAAGAACGTCTGTTGTTCCAGTTTGAAGCTGAGTTAGATAAGGATCGAGTCATGAAGGGTTCCCCGTGGTCTTTTGAGAAAAATTTGGTTGTTTTGGATCCGATCTTCCGTGGAGAAGATCCATTGCTGGTTGATCTCCATCACGCTGAATTCCATGTTCATGTTTCTGGACTTCGGAGTTATATGATTCATAAAGACATGGCTATGGTGAAAGGGAAGGGCCTGGGTGCTTTTGTTGAGTTCGATGATAAGTTTGAGAGAGGTAACTTGGTTATGCGACTACGTGCCCGCATAGATATATCCAAACCCCTTAAGCGGGCTTTGAATGTCAGGTGCATTGGTGAAACAATCTTGGTTACTTTTACTTATGAGAAGTTACCAAAATTATGCTATCGGTGTGGCATAATTGGTCACTTGTTACAAGATTGTAAAATCCAGTTCGATATTGAAGCTAATGGTGGGGATGTGTCCGAGCAATCACTTCTATGGGGTGACTGGTTAAAAGCAGATTCGAATGATCAATCCAATCAGTTTGTAGGTGGCTCCTCAGCACGTCAGCATGTCTCTCGTACGTTTGTTGATCGAAATAAGGGAGCTTCTTCCAGTACTATTCCGTCTAGTCCGGTAAGTACCAATTCTCATTTTGCTGAATCTCAGCCACTGGCCCTAGTTCTAGTCAACCCACCCTTTGACCAACCTATTACTGGTATGGAAGACGTTCAATCCTCCGTAACCTCTTCCCCTTTTTTCTCTAACGACCCACCTAGAGTCAATCCTGCCAAGCCTAACATTACCCAATCTGATCCCATTATTTCTGCAGAGTCTCCTATACTCGCAACAAACCCCGAACATCTTGCTCCAAATCCAGTAATCTCAACTACTAAGAAACAGACCGAGAGTAGCAATCTTGCAACCAAGAATCAGCCCACTAGCAAGATTAATTCTCCTAGCCCTTTGTTGCAAAGCACTTCAATTATGTCCAATAGCCCATTTAGTGCTGGCCCAAAAGCTTTCAGTCCATTTAATTCTGCCACTGGACCTCATCACTACCAATTGACCTCTGAGATTACCCCGATGCATCCCCCACAAAATATTTTCCCACCTCAACCATTAAATTGCTATGGAATACAGGGAATTCCAATTCAGTATCCAAATGTATCTAATTTAAATAACAGTTTCTATGTCCCCACAACCAATCCACCTAAGAATAAATGGACTAATGATAATAAAAAAAAAACCAACCAGCTAGGAAAGCAAAATAAGAGAGGGCGTCCGTCAGCTTCTGATAAGGGTAAAAAGGTTATTAGTGTTTCCAGCAAAAAGACTCCCTCAGCTAATGATATTGTTACTGAAAGACCAAATAAGCATCCTAACAAAGGGATTGTGATCTCCGATGTTGCACCAGAGGCGGAGGCTGCTATGCAGTCCCGCCTACACCAATGAGTTGCATTGCTTGGAACTGTCAAGGTATGGGGGGCCTTTGGACAGATCAAGAGCTAGGAGATTTAATTCACGAATCTCACCCTCACCTTATCTTCCTCATGGAAACTCGTCTGAATGACCGTGGGGTAGATAGATTGAAAACAAAGTTTAACTTATTTGGTTTTTCAGTAGCATCTTTAGGGAAATCTGGTGGTTTAGCACTTCTTTGGTCTAAGGATACAATTGTTACGATCCAAAATTTCTCTAGGTACCATATAGATGCTCTTGTTCAATTACCTAGTAGTGACATTAGTTGGCGTTTTACTGGCTTTTACGGTGAGTCGGATGTTAACAAAAGAAAGTACACGTGGGATTTATTACGTCGATTGGGGGGTTTATCTAATACGCCTTGGTTGTGTATGGGTGACTTTAATGAGATTTTGACAGCTAATGAAAAGCTCGGAGGAAATGAGGTGGGTCCTTATAGATTGCGTGCCTTCAGAGAATGTATACAAGACATTGGACTTGTTGATTTGGGCTATAAAGGATACCATTTTACATGGTATAATAAAAGGTCTGCTCCTTTTACTATTAGATCTAGATTGGACCGAGGGCTAGGAAATAATGACTGGAGCGATCTCTTCCCTAATCACTGTATCCTCCATCTAAAAGCTACCTTTTCAGACCACAATCCCCTCCTACTCAAATTCGCCTCACCTTCCTCCCAGCGTCCTAATCGACGCCCACAAAGCTTCAAATTCGAAGCGATGTGGGTCCGTCATTCCGATTGCCAGCGCGTTGTGGCAGCAAATTGGAATTCGGAGGTCGATTTCTCCATGGCAGCTGCTCAATGTAAGGTGGGTTTAGCAAATTGGGGTCGTACATAATTTGGGGCTGTTAAGAGGCGCATTAAGGAGGTTCAGAAACAACTGGGTTTGCTGCAAGATCGGGTTTTGTCTAACACAGTAAAGTCGGAAATGGATTCGCTGAAAAAGGAGCTGGAAGAACTGTTCGAGCGTGAGAACCTCATGTGGAAACAGAGATCTAAGGATCAATGGGCTCGCGAGGGGGAACGGAATACTCGATTCTTTCATGCCCAGGCTTCTAAGAGATTGGCAAAGAACGAAATCCGAGGGCTGAAGAACTCCGACGGTGAAACTATCTCTGATATTTCTGGTATGGGTAATATTGCTTCGGATTACTTCAAACATATATTTAGCTCGATCCAGCCTTCTGATGATGATATTGATGCATCTCTGGAATATATAGTCCCGCGGGTATCTACTGAGCTAAACCAGGAGCTTTGTCAGAATTACACGGCTGAAGAGGTAAAACTTGCCCTTTTTCAAATGTATCCGCTTAAATCTCCTGGACCTGATGGTTTACCGGTTTTATTCTTTCAAAATTACTGGGAAATTGTTGGCTTATCTGTGACTAATTGCTGCTTGAATTTATTAAATAATGGGTCTTTTGATACTAAGTTGAATTTTACTCATATAGTATTAATTCCAAAGTGTAAGAATCCTGAATTTATAACTCAATTTCGCCCGATTAGTCTCAGTAACGTGGTTTTTAAAATTGCATCAAAATGCATTACTAATCGTTTGAAGCCACATATGAATACTTTAATAAGTGAAACCCAGTCTGCTTTTATTCTAGGAAGATTAATTACGGATAATGTGCTTGTGTCTTATGAATTAAATCATTATTTGAAGCGTAAAACTACAGGAAGGGATGGTTATCTTGCACTAAAACTGGATTTAAG
>JAQRGC011793685.1:0-10787 GCA_028659135.1 Plantago lanceolata
TCAACGAAAAGTGCTCAAATGGGAGTTTTTGTAATTGTTTTGTGAAGAGAGGTGCATTTGTGATTAGACGCAGCAGCATGGGGTGTGAATGTAATATTCCCTTTTTATAATGTTCAGGAAATACGGATTTTTATGAGACTTACACTTGAGATGTTATATAAAGCATAGAAGTTACTTACTCTACTACAAAGTCCCGAGAAAATCCATTCTCTCTAATAGAGCTAGTTAAATCGTTAGGTGCCGTCTGAACGGGCCGTTTACGTCAATATTCAATAGTATGAGAAAAAAATGGAGTACAAACAAACAACCATATTGCATCAAAGCCTCTTATTTTACTTGGATATCGCGTACTGAAGTTTGTGGACTAAATCACTCATCTAATAAAGTTACATTTTTCTCCCGGAGAACACCAAAAATAGTCGGAAAATAGAAACGTGGTATAAAACCAACCACGCCCAATCAATAGGCACACCATATATTGGGTGATCGACTAGGGGCCACTAGCCTGCCGGTCTACCACGTTATTTTACATTTTATTTTCTTAATTTTCTCAAACTCACGTCACTTTTTAGATTAACTTTTAATCATTGTTTTAAGTTATGGTCAATGTTTTAATACTATTCGTCTTAATTTTCTTGGGCACCAAGTTGTTCTTAAATTCTCAAATGTATTTTATTGATTAGTAGTACTGCATTCATTAAAAGATTTGTTGAACCTGGACACCTGATAGAGGTTACGCGGGGATAATTGCCATATGATTATTCTATGAGTAGACTCGATCACTTATAAGTTTTAACTTTTATTTTTTTATAATTCAGTAGCTTTAACACTCGTAAAATTGACTCAATTGGTTAAAAATCAAGATATTATTCTCTTGGTCAAATGTTCCATCCTCATGGGGAGCGTACAGAATTATGCTTTTTGGGCCAAGCATGTTGCAATTTGACTTACGTAATTTATTACGTAGGCTCGTGGGATTTACCTCGCATGTGGACTTTCATCGATGACCTTCCGTAGCCTCTCCACCTTGACAATTGATCCATTCCCTCCCACCTCTCACCATTTCAAAACCACGTCGATCAAATACAAAGTGATTCATCCTCTCCGTACAAATCTTACAGTGCAGATCTACACGACGTTCACAACTTAACCACGCCCTGGGTGGCTCAAGCGTGATCGAATCCCATCTCATCATATACTAAAAGTTCTCCGTTATATTAACGACAAATTGCATTGAAAATGACACACGTTGATTAAACCCTCTTATGGACCAACATTTGAGTGGTTAAAATTAAATCTGATCTTGAAAAATTACTATTAATATCCAAAACAGAGAGATTTGATACCATTTGCCATCATCTCCCACAATGTCACCGGCGGCATAAAATAAATTCATCAGTGCCCTGCCCTCAAAGTATAATACGGCGGCCGTATTTAACCACCACGTACACTCACGGTCAAAAACTTTACATCATCATCAGTTCATCACCATCTTCATTTCATTCAATATATACTATAAATATATAGCCGTGTCCCCTACTCCTCTCTCTCCTCCTCCTCCTCCATTAAAAACCACCTTCTCTTCATCTTCATCATCTTCTCCATGCATGCCCCTGTTTGCCGTCCACTGATTCTCTGGTTTGTTCTATCCCCTATCGTTTATCTTCTTGTCTTATCCATTAACATTTCTCTTGTACTCTTTATTTACATGGGTTTGTTTTGTTTCCTTTATTCAGTGAGAAAGATTACTAATAATGTCTGAAATCTGAATAATATAGATTAGATAGACAGATTTAAATTTTCATTTCTTGAAATTTTTTTGGAGTTTTATTATCAAGATTTAGTAGTACTAATCTACATTTTATTAGCCGGATTTTCGCCGATTCGCTATATTTTAGCTTATTCTGTTTACTTTCTATTTTCAGAATTCATGTACACAGGGCAACCATGGTGATTATTGCTGTTGGCCTTGGAGAAGAAAACAACAAAGCATAACTAACTGGAATAAATACAAAACAAAAAACAAAAAATCAATTAGTTCCAGACTTCCAGAGTTTAAGTGCTGCCGCATCAAAGATGATGTCTTGGATTACTTCACTTTCTTGTTCTGCACCATCCTCATCAAATCTTCAATGGATTAGATTCATTCTTCTATCTCCATGTCCACAAAGAGCCCTTTTGTCATCCCTCAACATACTCTTCTTGGTTATCCTCCTTGCTTTTGCTTTGCAGAAGCTGTTTTCGAGGTTCTTTTCGAATTCGGGTTCCGAAATCGATAAGCCCCTCATTCATAGAAGGACTGGTGGTAATGGTGTAGTCCAGACTGATGTGTGGTTTAAGCTTACTTTAGTAGTCACTGGGATTTCATCACTTTTTTCACTTGTTGTGTGTGTGCTGGTTTTTGTTCAAAGTGGGGAGTATCCATGGAAGACTGTGGATGGATTGTACTGGTTGTTTCAAGGGCTAACTCATTTTGTTATTGCTGGGTTGGTAGCTCATGAGAAGAGGTTTAAGGCCATTACTCATCCAGTGTCTCTTCGAGTTTACTGGATTCTTGAGTGTCTTGTTCTGGCCTTGTTCTTTGCTTCCAGTCTCACTCGTTTCGTATCTGTCCATGATTCTGAGTTGAGACTGGATGACATTGGTTCGGTAGTCGTTTTCGCTTTGTCGCTGTTTCGCCTGGCGGTTGCGGTTAGAGGGTCAACTGGGGTTACTGTAGTGGAGGATTCTGAGTCAGTTATGGATTCAGATGTGTTGTATGAGCCTCTGTTGGATAAGTCCAATGTGACTGGTTATGCTTCGGCTTCTCTGGTTTCTAAGGCCTTTTGGTTTTGGATGAATCCGCTTCTGAAGAAAGGATACGAGGCGCCTTTGAAAATAGACGAAGTTCCTTCGTTGTCTCCTGATCATAAGGCCGAAGTGATGTCGAAGCTGTTCGAGGAAAACTGGCCTAAACCGGAGGAGAACTCGAAGCACCCTGTCGTGAAGACGCTCATTCGTTGCTTTTGGAGGCAGCTGGGGCTAACTGCCTTTATCGCGATTTTAAGGCTTTGTGTGTTGTATGTTGGCCCGACGCTTATCCAACGCTTTGTTGACTACACGTCTGGGGAAAGAACCTCTCTTTACGAAGGATACTACCTCGTGATGATACTCTTGGTTGCGAAATTCGTGGAAGTTTTTTGCTCACACCAGTTTAATTTCCACACTCAGAAGCTTGGTATGCTTATCCGTTCGACTCTCATTACTTCATTGTACAAGAAGGGGTTAACTCTGTCGAATTCTGCAAGGCAGTCTCATGGAGTCGGGCAGATAGTGAACTACATGGCAGTTGATGCGCAGCAGTTATCTGATATGATGCTTCAGCTGCACTACTTATGGATTATGCCTCTGCAGATTCTTGTGGCATTGGTTATTCTCTACCAGTACATCAGCTATGCAACGTTTCCCGCGCTAGGTGGACTCGTGTTGATAATCTTGTTCGTGTTGTTCCGTACGAAAAAGAACAATGGTTACCAGTTCAACCTTATGAAGAATCGTGATTCGAGAATGAAAGCCACGAATGAGATGCTAAATTATATGAGGGTGATCAAGTTCCAAGCTTGGGAGGAGCATTTCAACAAGAGGATTCAGTCTTTCCGTGATACTGAATACGTGTGGCTGTCGAAATTCATGTATTCTGTTTCCGCGAATATGATTGTATTGTGGAGCACACCTCCACTTATTGCGACGATCACATTTGGTAGCGCGATCCTTTTTGGGTTCCCGCTTGCTGTTGGTACTGTCTTCACGACGACTTCTTTGTTAAAGATGTTGCAGGAGCCTATTAGGACGTTCCCACAGTCGATGATCTCACTTTCACAGGCGGTAATTTCTTTGGAAAGGCTGGATAAATTCATGACCAGTAAAGAGTTGAAGGATGACTCAGTGGAGAGAGTAGAAGGTTGTTCAGGAGACGTCGCGTTGGAAGTTAAAGACGGGACTTTTAGCTGGGATGATGAAAGTAGAGAAGAAGCTGTAAAACAACTGAATTTTGAGATTCGGAAGGGTGAACTTGCTGCAGTTGTTGGGACGGTTGGATCGGGGAAATCTTCACTCCTAGCAGCAATTCTTGGTGAGATGACCAAGTTATCAGGAAAGGTACAAGTTTCCTTCTCTCTCTTTTCCTTTCTATGACCATAGCACAAAATTATGTATTAGTACTGTAATTATTCTACACTAAGATTTCGTTGTTCTTTACTGTTGCAGGTCAGGGTTTGTGGTAGTACAGCCTACGTTGCTCAAACGTCGTGGATCCAAAACGGGACTATTGAGGATAACATTCTATTTGGTTTGCCAATGGATAGGCAGAGATACAAGGAAGCTATCAGGGTTTGCTGTTTAGAGAAGGATTTGGAAATTATGGAGTTCGGTGATCAAACTGAAATCGGGGAGCGTGGTATTAACTTAAGTGGTGGCCAGAAGCAGAGAGTTCAGCTCGCCAGAGCGGTTTATCAGGATTGTGATATATATCTATTGGATGATGTGTTTAGTGCTGTTGACGCTCACACTGGATCTGATATATTCAAGGTAACAGCACGCGGCTCACTGTTGTGTTATTCTTATTCACCACTGTCTATGATATCACATATCTCAAATTGCTAAGTAGACCTGCTTTTAGATGAATCAGATATATGCTGATCGATGATGTTATATTCTTTTTATCGATATCCGTACATTCAATTAGTGTATCATTCATCGTCACATGATTTAGAGTTTTAGACGTTCCTTCAATGTTAATTGTCTGCTGCAGGAATGTATAAGAGGAGCTCTAAGAGGCAAAACCATTTTGCTTGTCACTCATCAAGTGGACTTCTTGCATAATGTAGATCAGATCCTGGTACGTGTAAAACGTAAAAATCTTGATGTACATTTGGTAATATGCTATATGTGTATGCTTAGGTAGTTTTGGTGTCTTGTAACAGGTCATGAGAGAAGGAAGCATAGTGCAATCCGGGAAGTACAATAGTCTAATGGAATCCGGTCTGGATTTCAAATCGTTGGTAAACGCTCATGAAGCCTCAATGCAGCTAGTTGATGTGGAAAATGCCTCAGAGAATAATACAACACCTACCTTATCCACTCAAAAATCGTTAAAAGAAGAAAATGGTGCAAGCAGTCCTCATGGACAATCAAATAAGGGAAGCGCTAAGCTCATTAAAGAAGAAGAAAGAGCGACTGGGACGGTTAGCCTAAGTGTATACAAGTTATATTGCACTGAGTCTTTCGGATGGCTAGGAGTGATTGCTGTTATAGTCCTGTCTCTAGTATGGCAAGGGGCGTTATTGTCGAGTGACTATTGGCTGGCTTATGAAACTTCAGCTAAACGTGCAGCGACATTTGACACTTCTCTGTTCATTGAAGTCTATGCAATTATTGCAGTGGTGTCTTTCTTTATAGTTCTCGTGAGAAGCATTTTGGTTGCGGTTATGGGATTAAGGACTTCTCAGATTTTCTTCAGGCAGATTCTTCACAGCATCCTTCATGCCCCTATGTCGTTTTTTGATACTACACCTTCCGGAAGGATTCTCACTCGGGTACGGATTATAATTCATATGATCTAGCTTTATAGGGGAAAAAACAGATAAATCTAACATGTCTGTAATGATTCTTTCTTGTCATGCAGGCCTCGAATGATCAGACGAATGTCGATATATTGATCCCTTTCTTTATGAGTCTCTGTGTTGCAATGTACATCACACTTGTGAGTATCATTGTTGTAACCTGTCAATACGCTTGGCCAACGGTGATCCTCTTGATTCCACTTGGTTGGCTGAATATATGGTACCGGGTATGTGTGCCACCCTTCTTCGTGTAGTTGATTTTTTTTCACTTATATAACACAGAATTTGCAAAATGGGCTAATTGAGATTCTGCTGTTTCGAAAACATTTCCAGGGTTATTATCTCACCACGTCAAGGGAGCTGACTCGATTAGATTCCATCACAAAGGCACCTGTGATTCATCATTTCTCTGAGAGCATCACCGGCGTTATGACAATTCGTTGTTTCCGAAAGCAGGAAAAGTTTTGCCAGGACAACATGAATCGCGTGAACTCAAGTCTTCGTATGGATTTTCATAACAATGGATCAAATGAGTGGTTAGGATTCCGTCTGGAGCTAATTGGAAGCTTCATCCTCTGCACGTCTGCTATGTTTATGATTGTTCTGCCCAGCAGCATCATCAAGCCAGGTTAAAATTGCTTAACAATATTGTTTTCCTATATCTACACTTCATGATAATGTGTATGGTGCCCAAAGTTCATTCAAGGAATCCTAATTCGCTTAATTTTCCAGAGAACGTTGGATTATCTCTGTCATATGGTCTGTCTCTTAATGCGGTGCTATACTGGACTGTGTACATGAGTTGTTTCCTGGAGAATAAGATGGTTTCAGTTGAGAGAATAAAACAATTCTCGGTAATTCAATCAGAAGCAGAATGGAAGAAAATGGACTTGCTTCCTCCATCTAATTGGCCAACAAATGGCAACGTTGAGCTCAGAAATCTCCAGGTAAAACAGGCATATCATACTGAGTTTCAACTTTTTTTTTAGCTTAAAACATGAATTAAGTCACTGAAACCTGTTATGAACAGGTGAGGTATCGTCCAGATACGCCACTAGTTCTGAAAGGAATTTCACTAAACATAAATGGGGGTGAGAAGATTGGTGTTGTTGGTCGAACAGGCGGAGGGAAGTCGACACTGATCCAAGTTTTGTTCAGATTGGTGGAGCCTTCAGGAGGAAAAATAATCATCGATGGAATTGATATCTCAGTGCTAGGCCTTCACGATCTCAGGTCTCGTTTTGGGATCATTCCTCAAGAGCCTGTTCTGTTTGAAGGAACTGTGAGGAGCAACATTGATCCCACCGGGCTATATTCAGATGACGAAATATGGAAGGTAGTTTACTAGTTTTAATATTTCTTGGCGCTTATGATAACATTTTTTTACTTCAAAATCTATGTCCATGTTACTTCACATGCTTTCTCTAAACTTCAGCAGTTCTAAGCAGCTCATAACTATTATACACATCCCTTTAATCTATGAAATTGTAATTGTGTAGAGCCTCGAGCGTTGCCAGCTAAAGGATGTCGTATCTGAAAAACCTGGGAAACTTGATGCAGCAGGTACACTAGTTTCTTACTGTTGAAACTATAACACGTTATGATGGCGGTTTGCCGGTTTCTGATTAGGCTTAAACTTGTGTGGTAACAGTTCTTGATAATGGCGACAACTGGAGTGTCGGGCAAAGGCAACTACTATGTTTAGGGAGAGTAATGCTGAAAAAGAGCAGACTTCTGTTCATGGACGAAGCAACTGCCTCAGTTGATTCACACACAGATGGAGTGATCCAGAAAATCATCCGCGAGGACTTTGCAACTTGCACTATTATAAGCATTGCACATAGGATACCAACGGTGATGGACTGTGACAGAGTTTTGGTCATAGATGCCGGTATGCTCCTTTCCATTAGGACCATTACCTTATTCGAATCCTATACACGATACCAGCCTTCAATATGTTCATATTGGTTATGGTTTTGTTTCACCTTACATGCAGGCTTGGCAAAGGAATTCGACAGTCCAACCAACTTGCTAGAGAGACAATCACTGTTCGGCGCCTTGGTTCAAGAGTATGCTAACCGATCATCAGAACTATGAACAATCGTGTAATCAGAGGCTGAAACTAATGATGAACTTACGAGGCTGACGATGAAAATGGAGGCGTATCGGGATAAAGCCAGCAGCAGGCTACAGGAAGAAAGTATTTAGCAGATATGGTCTCCTGCATATGGAAATGAGGCTTAGATATATGGCATTGTAATGTTCCAGGAATTGAAGTAGTAGTAAATTAAATAAAGCAAGGTGTTAATTGGCATGTAGTAGATTCTAATGAGATAGTTATTCATTGACAATTGTAAGCATTTGCAATTGTAACCTTGCTACTGGTAGTATTATGGATGAATTTTTCATTTTGAAACCTACTGAATCCAGGAATAATCTCCATCATCAGATATCCAAAACAATCCAAATATTATCAAACTTTTACTCCTCTGTGCCCACAAATAATGTTTTATTTTCACGACCGCAAGGGTTGACTCAATTGATTAAAGATATAAATATTATCCTTTTAGTTATATGCTCGAATTTCATAGGAGGGAGAAGAATTTGTGATTATGACATCTTAGACCAGAGCATCTCACACTTGTGATTATCAACTCGGTTCACGTGGTTTACATGCTAACGACTTGGGGTTTACCAAATATACACTCGAAATGATAGTAGCTACGGGTTTCCAGAAAAAAAAAAGGGTTATATTTCTTCTTTAAAGTAGCATTACAATATCAATGTTTACACTTTACATCCTAGTTGGATATTATCGAAATCAGTATCTATCTATCGAATAATTACAATTATCTCAATTTCGGAAAAAAATACTACCACTTTCGCTCCTAAAGAGATTCACATCCAAGTTCCAAAACATGACAAATTTCGAATGTTCATCTTTTCATTATTATTTACGATTAGTTACATCCACACCTACTATTAGATGTTATATTCTCAATTGAACCTCTTGCCGTATGAAAAATCACATGGACTCAAAGACAATTAAATTTACCAATACTTTTTTACCCTTGAAAATTTTCAATGCATATTTTTAGCCCAATTCTACAAATATTAAACGTATATCTGTAAACATAGTTTTGGACCTTATTACAATTATTCATACTTTAGGGGTTCTACTATAATTCATAAACTCTTAGGGGGTTTCAATGTAATTGACAAGCCACAATTCTAAAATGGAAAATGTAATTCTTATATGACCTTAAAACCCTAGCGGCTTTTAAACCTCTCCGTCTCCATCTCCATCTCCGGCAAACCCTAATTTTCGAGCTCATCAGTCATGGGAGGTTCACGGCGAAGGTACAAGAGATCGAAGGCGAAGGTACAAGTCGCACTGCCGAGGAAAAACCCTAACATCTTCAAGCCGGCCTTCAATGTCCCCCCAAAATTGAAGTCGTTACTGGACCCTCTCTCCAAGTGGGATGCTAAGGCCAGTGTGATTGAGAACTACAAGGCTTGCGGCGTCGCTTCGAACCCCAATTTCCTCGGCGCTCGCTCCCGTACGACTCACTTAGTCGAGATTGATGCTCTCCAGATGCCTCCTCCCGAAGAGGCCATCTCTGAATTCGATCCGATTGACAGTGGCAGTGACCTCGAAGAAGACGGTACGTTGTTAATTGAGCTTTGATTTTGATTCTCAGTCGCAGTAATTGATTTTGTTTCAAATTGATGTGCATATATGTTAGAAGCTATATTGGTTCTAGTACTTTCCCAGCAGTATAGTTTTTTTCAATTTCTAGTATATGCTTCGGTGACTAATCAAGTCTGTCGAACCTGAGAACCTGTTAGACGTTGATTTTTGTGCCTGTTGGAGAGAAGTTAGGATTATTATGAATTTATGATTGTGTCTGCAAAGCCAGGTAGAAGTAGAACTGAATATGTTTGAGTTGCTCAGGAATAGAGATTCTAAGTGATCGATGTGTCAGCTTGAAAATTAGATCAGTTTAGAGTGGAAATTATCAGGACACCTTGCTTTGCTTTGCGAACACGATGAAAGATTAAGTTGACCTAAGTGGTGGATTTTGAAATGCAGTTAGTTTTGGAAAAAGTTACTACGTCACATTAATGTGTTGTCTATGATGGACGAATTAACAGTGGTGTGGCACTTAGGTATATGAGTCTGAACAAAATGGGATTTGATCCCTCCAATTTCATGTCATTTCTTATAGATCACCTCAATTCATCACTCTTCTATGTTCCACTATATTGTAGTCGTGCCTTGTGCTAATTTGTGCCACTATGCTCTAGACTTGAGGCTGTTTCATCATTATTATCTCGAAACACATTTTTCAGTTTAAACAGAACTATATGATCATTTAATACCTTGAAAATTTTAAATGCCAAGTCCCTTGCACCTTAAATTGCAAAATAGAAGGATGGAACTATATGCATCAATTTTGGCATGGCATCCTCAAACATTGTCAAACTTCAGTGACGGTACTTGTATCATCTGTGTTCATATGGCTTCATATCCAAGCCCAAGGTCCAAACTGTGCGAGATTTATGACACAATTCCAACTGCTCCCCCCTCCCTTAAATTGATACAGAAAATAATCAATGATGGTTCAGATTTTACTTTGAACTCCAGGGGAAGGTTTCTACAGCTGACAGCAATATTCATTCACTTAGAAGTTCAAAGTTAGATTTGTTTTCACATGAAGACAATACTTTTAATGTTGCGGTTTACAGATTTCAGTCGTTTATTTCCTTCAAAATCTACTCGGTGTATTAGATTTGGTCCTTCATCACTTGTATTTGATTTGACTAAAAGCTATTTGTCGGTGCAGATTTAAAGTCAGCTCTGAGCAAGAAACGAAAAGATGGCAAAGCACCATCCTTGCAACCACTTACAACCATCCAACGGATTCATGTTGGCCGTCTGGTAGAGAAATATGGCGATGACTATCAGGTAAGCTGGTGTAAAATTGCTGTGTTTATCAAATTTACTTCGTTTCTCTTACTCAATATCGTTTCCTTTTGTTGCAGAGCATGTTCATGGATCACAAGTTGAACCAGATGCAACATTCAGTGGCAACACTGGAAAAATTATGCAAGCGATATCATATGTTCAAAGATAAAAATCCTTTGCTTGTGGGGTCTTGAGCCTTCAACTAAGGGTTACATACG
>JAQRGC011793768.1:0-10381 GCA_028659135.1 Plantago lanceolata
AAAAGAAGCATTTTAATATTTAAAAGAGACACCTAAAAATAGCAAAAAGTGTCTTGATATTCCCAAAACGACATATATTTGTAATATTGTAAAAGTAGCTAAAATGACATTTATTTTGAATAAGAGGGAGTAGGAAAATATTTATATATCACTATAGTGTAAGAAACTATTGGGATTGCGACTAATTTGTAATTCTCCCTTGAATTTATTTGAACTATGAACTTTAAAATAAGTAAATTTAAACTGAGTTTTAAACTTAATAAACCTAAACTGAACGGATCGATAGAATTTAATTTAAATAAAATTGAACTGAGGCTAAGGCTCTGTTCAGTTCACCTTAATTTCAATTAAATTAAGTTCAGTTCAGGTCCATTCAGTTCATTTAAGTTCAGTTTATGTTTGTTTAGTTCAAATTTATACTTTAATTCAGTTCAGTTCAGTTAAGTTCAGTTCAGGTTCATTCAGTTAAGTTAAGTTCAGTTCAGCTTCATTCAATTCAGTTCAGTTAAGTTCAGTTCAGAAACTCTCGGTCGAATTGAACGGAGCCTAAGGCTCTTTTCCATTCGTATGAAAATTTATTAAATTAAATTAAATTCAATTCATCTCATTTTAGATCCATTCAGTTTACAGTTACTCATTTGTATTTCATACTTCGTATACTATGATTTAAATCAGTTCCTTTCAATTCATAGGAAGAAAATAGAGGCTAAGACTGACAACATTCTTTTGCATTTGAAGTTTAGTGTTTTATGTAACGGTGTGCTACTGCTAGTGCTATCCATCCATACCAGATTATATCGAGTAGTGGTATTTAAAGTTTAAACTGATCAGCAAATATACTAGTACTATATGCTATCAACAATTACTTGGTGAACCTGCGTGCTAAAATATAAAGAGGCCAAGCCAGGGTTAGTGCAAGATGGGGACACAGTGCTATGCAATGTGATTGCATGGTAAATAGGAGTATGGATTAGTGATGCTTCTTTATGATGTGATTCTTCATAGAAAAAAACAAAATGATTACTCCTATACGTATATGATAAGATAAGTTAGTTGAGTCGATGAAAACCAGGATTGGTTATATATATGCAACTTTTGCCAAAGTTACTATCTTCATTTTTCGGCTCTTGTCCTTTTCACATCCACATAGGGTTTCATTACATCACACATGCAATCCTTACAAAGAACAACTCTTGGAGGAATTGAAAATACATGAAGTGCTTTAGCCGTTTCGGTGTAACGAAATGACATTTTGATGTTCTCGTGAGTGGTGAAGTAGTAAAATTAATAGTTACATGAATTATGAGGTGGTGTAGTAGACAACTAGACGTGCAGTTAATGAATTTATTGAAATCGAAACTCGAAGGTGGTGGTGTTTTATCCGAATCGACTCGAATCATATGATGTATTATTGCATCAATCACACCACAATGGAAGATAAAGAAAAGCAAAGCAAAGCACAAGATTGAGTTTACTAGAGAATAGTACCTTGTTCATCACTTTTTCCACCATGTTTTTAACACCCACCCACGTGATTAGTTCACTCTCCTCATGTTTGTATTACTAGTGTTCGTATCACAATTGTCCATCTCTACTCTCTAGCACCTGTTGTGCGATTTGAATGCAAAACCTAGAATTTCAGTGATCGACTTGAACAAGTAATACCATATGGGCTCGTTCTGTAGCCCAACACAATAACATTACTCATTAGCAATGGACCCTGTCCAGATTCCGGTAAAAATTACGAGCCCATGTATATTCGTGTTGCACTACTTAACCCACCAAAATCTACCAGTCTCTAGTACGTGTCGACAAGGAACTATCAGTACTCGTGTACCCAACTGTTGTTCTATCGGTATTTAGACAGTTAGACTTTTCTAGCCTATCTCTTTTGGTAACTATCCCAACTACTAGGCGATGCAACTGGCACACGCGACACTCTTAAGACAAAGTTCATGTCCCATTGTGCTTATAGTCCCCAAGCTACTCGAAATAACTTCACAAGAATCACAAGTCACTACGTCTCTCTCGGGCATTCAAGGATAAATTCAATTTATGATCATTTCGATTAATTTCACCTTCTCATATTTTCAATTTACCCCATATGCATAAGTTGAGTGTCCATATGCTCTTTTGTAGAGCCCATACAAATGTCCACAAAGCAAAATTTGGGATTTGGGATTAAATCTATGAGCCCACTACGGCAAGAAGGCCAATCAGGATCCAGGCCCAATCGTAAAAAATTGGCCAAATCGAGAGATCAATTTTTCTCCTGCAAAATCATTATTAGCTTCTCTTTTTCTCCTCATCTCCATTTTTTCTCTCAGATGAGCTTTCTCAGTTAACATTTCCAATCTCCCAATCTTCTATGTCTCAACCTAACTCCTCCACCTCCAAACGCTCATCCTCCTCCCCGTACTCCGCCGCCGTCTCCACCGCTCCATCCTCCCCAATTCCACCGGGGATGAAAAAGGCCAAGTCCTACCTCGATTCGAATAAGAATGGAAACAATCAGCAGCTCAATCACTTCGCTACTGGCTCCCCAATGATCGAAGACGATCCGAACGACCTCGTGGCAATGGAGGCATCGTCTTCACGCGGCGGCTCAGCTTCCTCCGGCGGTGGAATGACCACGAACTTGTCCCGGAAGAAGGCCACGCCTCCTCAGCCGGCGAAGAAGCTTGTAATTAAGCCGTTTAAAGGTGTTTTTACTGTTTTTTGCCCATGGGCTTTAAGCTGTGATTCGTGTTGGGGAATTTGGATGTTTAGGGTTTTGGTGTTTGATTTTTGTTTATTGAGGGTAAATGTTAAGGGTTTTAGGTAATTGAACTAGGATTAAGGTGAAGGGGCAATTAGGTTTTGTTAAAGATAGTGTAATGGATTAATTGAGCTACTATTGCATGAAAATTGGCGGGACTTTACTTAGCTTATTTACACTGGTGTATTTGAATTTAAAATTAGTTAGGCTTAATGTAAGATGGATAGAGTAACCAGTTGTACTGATCTAGTTACTAGTTTTTTTGCACTGTTTTTATTTTTTTTACTGTAGTTTAGGTCATACTTACTTACCTAAGTATGGTAATCCAGTTCCATTTTAAATAATTTGTATGTGTGTAATTATGTGAAAATAGAGAGCTGCAAAACTCGGGGAGTTGTAGGATACCTAATGGCATAATTTTGGAATTCTCATTATATTACTGTTTTTTATGATATAAGTCTGGTACATGAATTCTAAGTGTATGTGAAATGGAGTTTATTTCATCAAGCTACTTCATATCCCATTTGGAGAATATTATAGAACCAAGTAGTTAAATTTAGGATTCGGAGCTGGTAGCTTTCATGCTTGCGGAGGCTTTTATTCTCCTGTTTGTGTTATTCTGAGTTTCGAGTTGAACTTGATGTTATCCTTATATGAATCGGCGTCATAGTGCCCGGCTAAAGGATATATTTCATTTAGTCAGGAACAGTAAGTTGCTGAGGGGAGCTGATGTGGCTCTGCATTCTTGAGGGAATTTAGTATCATGCTAATTTTAGTAGCTGGCTTACTGCAACCTGTGCAGTTCAAAATGTGATTATCGCACGCATCCTTGCAATCGTTTTAGTATGATCAGTATTTGTTGATGCAAATGCCTTAGTCCGCATATTATTATGACTGAACATGGAATAATTAACTTATGACATCTAGAAGGGTTAGAAATGATTTAGTAAAATATTTTTATCACAGGAAAGTTGTAAAAGAAAATTTACAGTCTAATTATACCTGTAGTTGCACCAGTTGCGTATAACTCACTGTTTGCCTTAACTGTGCTCCCCTTTCCTATAAAATAGACTTCTTTATTTTAGGTTTGTTTAGGGAAATAACCATCAAAGCTAGAAATCTATATTATTTATAACCAGTGCTCATGTACTACCCCTAGAATGCAAGAGGATTTACAGAACAAACAGTATTAGGTGCAAATATACACTAAAAAGACAAAATGGCTACCCCAGCACAAATTGAATTCGATGCCAGTCTTAAAAGTTGCTAAATAATCATATCTCTACTTCTAGCACTTCGTTTTGAAAGATATAGATGAATCTCTCTGAAAGCAAGTTGCCTTGTCATGAGAAAAGCAATTAAGACACGCTGCAGCCCACCAAATTTTGTTCACTTAATACACACCGCAAACCATCAATTTGGCCAGTACATTCCCGTTAGTGGTCTAAAATGTATATAATGCTGTATAGCTAAATGTTTATATAATCACTTCTGATTAATACCTTGATTCTGTCTCTGTAGCAAAACCAACGCTGCCGAGCAATTTTGAAGAGATTACGTGGGAAACATTGAAGTCTGCTATCAGTGCCATATTTTTGAAGCGGCCAGATCCGTGTGACTTGGAGAAGCTCTATCAGGTTAGTGTAACAATTACACTTTAGGTTCAAGTAATACTATATCTTCAATGCTAACATCGAACATTGATTCTTAGGCGGTGAATGACCTTTGTTTACATAAGATGGGAGGCAATCTTTATCAACGAATAGAAAAGGAGTGTGAATCATTTATATCTTCTGCTCTACAATCTCTTGTGGGCCAAAGTGAAGATCTGGTGGTTTTTCTATCACTGGCGGAGAAGTGTTGGCAAGAATTTTGTGCACAGATGTTAATGATCCGTGGAATAGCACTATACTTAGATAGAACATATGTCAAGCAAAATGCCAATGTTTCTTCTTTATGGGACATGGGCTTGCAGCTTTACCGCAAACATCTTGCCCTGGCTCCTGAAGTGGAGCACAAAATCGTATTTGGTATACTAAAAATGATTGATAGTGAAAGGTATCTGTCAGTTGATTTGAAGCTGACATTACTAAGAAATGCATATTTACTGCTATGATTGTGAAGTGATACTTAAAGTAGAGATACGAGGTTTAGAATCTTGTTTTTTATTAGGCTTTAATCATGGAAAGAAAAATTTATGAATGTTGTAATCACACCAAGTCAAACTTTTATTTTTTTTATCAGAATCTCCATTTTAGGTTGTAAACAGCATATAAATTAATTATATTAGTTCATGAGATTCAGAATTTCTTGTTTTCTAATATATATTTTTTTGTTCTCATAGATTAGGTGAGGCAGTTGATAGAGCTCTCCTTAATCATCTTCTGAAAATGTTCACTGCACTGGGAATATATTCAGAAAGTTTTGAGAAGCCATTCCTTGAATGCACCTCTGAATTTTATGCATCTGAAGGTGTCAAGTTCATGCAGCAATCGGACACTCCGGAATATTTGAAACATGTAGAAGTGAGTGCCTTTTTCCCCTGGAATAACCACAAGTACCTTTATATTCAAAACATTTTCTTGTTCCAAGGTTGAATTGTCTGGATTCAGATGAAAATGATGGTTCTATTCTCAAATTTTGTCGCATGGTGCTCCAGATAAGGTTGCAGGAAGAACATGACAGATGCTTAATCTACTTGGATGCTAGCACTAGAAAACCATTAGTAGCCACCGCCGAAAGGCAACTCTTGGAGCGTCATATACCTGCTATTCTCGAAAAGGTACTTGATGGAACACTCAATTATCATCTGGTACGATTGTATGCAGTCATGCTTTCCTCTAGATCTGCTGTTATACTTATTATTTCCTGTGCAGGGCTTCACGATGCTTATGGACGGGAAGCGTATTGAAGATCTTCAGAGAATGTATACTCTTTTCAGCAGGGTTAATTCCCTCGAATCTCTGAGGCAATCGCTTGGTCAATATATCCGGAAGACTGGCCAGGTTATGGTCGTTGATGAGGAGAAGGACAAAGATATGGTATCTAGCTTACTGGATTTCAAAGCAAATCTTGATCGGATATGTGAAGAAAGCTTCTCCTCAAATGAAGCATTCAGCAATACTCTCAAGGATGCTTTTGAGCATCTAATCAATCTTCGCCAGGTACAATTACACTTATGCTTCATTTTAATTGCTCTTCTTCCAAAGAGACTGAAGAAATCATCAGAACCAATATATAAAAAGTGCTTGATGCTTGAAAATGTAACCTATCAATGTCCAGCCACCTAACGAGCAACATAGTTTCTGTATCCAGATTACCAGCAACATAGTTTTAGCACTGCTGAGTCACTGACAAATATTGATTATAATCTTCTTCTTTTTTTTTATGTTGATTTAATCTAAATCTTTGCCTTTTCTATCAATTTTGGTTCTCCTTATTCTACTGCTCCGGAGAAAAGACTCCCCTGGCAACTGAAATTTATGTTACTGTCAAGTGTCAACAGTTTATTCCCACTTTATGCCCTTCCTTCTGTTTTCACTTAAAAAATGCTCCAAGTTATACAATGAATTTGCTGCAAATAAATAAAGCTAAACATTTATGTCTTAAATCATACTCCTAATCCTGGAATACCCCTAAATATAATTAACAATGAAAATGGTCTCGTCCTTCTAATATGCTGCTTAGCTTTATCACATCCTTATAAAGTTCTCGATTCGGTATTATTACTATTCTAATTGTAATTGATCTATATCTGAGGATAAAAAAACATTATCATTTGTTTTTATTTACTTATTTATTTCTGTACAGAACCGACCTGCCGAGTTGATTGCGAAGTTTGTGGATGAGAAGCTCCGCGCTGGAAATAAGGGTACCTCAGAGGAGGAATTGGAGGGTACACTGGATAAAGTGTTGGTTTTGTTCCGATTTATTCAGGTAACACACCAACTTTTAAGTTGCCTAGCAATTGGGTAAGATGGCATGTATGTGATTAATGAAAAGGAGTAATAACTTTAAATTGAAAGATGTTGATATTCTGAATATTACAGCCTGTATGCATGTTTAAATACATGTTTTAATGTCCATTCATGATGCAGGGAAAAGATGTGTTTGAAGCTTTTTACAAGAAAGATCTCGCTAAAAGGCTCTTACTGGGTAAGAGTGCCTCTATTGATGCGGAAAAATCGATGATTACGAAGGTTAAACCTTGTTGTTAGCGTTTTACCCTGATAATTTTGCATTCATGGCCAACTGAAGATTTATGGTTATTGCAGTTGAAAACCGAGTGTGGCAGTCAGTTCACCAACAAACTTGAGGGGATGTTTAAGGTGCGTATCCACTTTTTCATGATGCACTTGGTACTGTAGTGAAGATCTGGTGGGGGTTATTTTCAATTTCAAGTATGTGCATTTTCTGCACCCACATTAGATTTTCCTAAACTATCGGGTTCCATCTCATCTCTAGGACTGGCAAACATGAAAAAAAGTGTTATTTCTTGGAGAATTTTACTGTAATCTTAACACTTCTTCCATTATGATTTCTTATTCCAGGACATTGAATTGTCAAAAGAAATTAACGAGTCATTCAAACAATCCTCTCAAGCTCGGACGAAACTTCCATCAGGAATCGAGTTGAGCGTCCACGTCTTAACAACGGGGTGGGTGATAATATCTTACTGCTTTTATGCTGTTGATAAACTTTCATCATTTGCTTTTCTCTCTGCCAGAAGGTTCACTATGTTTGTCGATTAACTGCAGATACTGGCCAACCTATCCACCCATGGATGTTCGACTTCCTCATGAACTCAATGTTTATCAGGTATGTAACAACCAGGGCATGACTACTGTTAAATTTGTTATGGAGCATAAAGTTCTATTGATAACAATATGTTTGTTACTTCGATCACTCTCCACTCCAGGATATTTTTAAGGAGTTCTACTTGAGCAAGTATAGTGGGAGGCGATTAATGTGGCAAAATTCATTAGGTCATTGTGTACTTAAAGCAGAATTTCCAAAAGGTAAAAAGGAGCTAGCAGTTTCTCTATTTCAGGTTGGTTTCGTCCAGTTTCATACATTATTAGTTTGTGAGCTTTTAATTACTCTATGTTTTCTTACCTATATCTTTTGTTTTCTATGCCAGACTGTTGTTTTGATGCTGTTTAATGATGCACAAAGTCTTAGCTTCCAAGATATCAAGGAATCAACTGGTATTGAGGATAAAGAGCTCAGGAGGACTTTGCAGTCCCTTGCATGTGGAAAAATTCGTGTCCTACAGAAAGTGAGTGTTTGTTGCGGAGTCACTTCTTTAATTTTTAGCATACTTTCAAACAAATGCTGAATAAAAATTTTCTATCGTCCTTGCAGAACCCCAAAGGAAGAGATGTAGAGGATGACGACTCCTTTGAGTTCAACGATCAATTTACTGCCCCCCTATATCGCATAAAGGTACTATATCTTTTTGCTCGCCTTTTACCAGGGAAAAAAGTCTGAGGATTTGAAGTGAGTTAGAGAAATTCATGATTAGAAAGGAAACTATTAGCTTGTTTGGATCTATTTGTGTTTATTGAATGACTGAAATTTTAATTCGGTTGATTTAAGAATGAAGTGAGAGATACTATGGGGATTGGAATAAAAAGAGTGAAATGTTAGGTAAACAGGTATGGAAGTAGGTGCATAGGTGTCGGATACATTTTTTTGAGTGATTGCTAGAGTTGAGGCAGGGAGAAAGTAGGTAAAGCCTAGTGTGAAAGTTGATGGATGACTTGATGCTGAGCAAGTTCAAGAGAGGTTAAAACCGTGATGTAAATCAAGTCAATTAGAGAACTAAATTGGAGCGAAAGGATGCTACACCTGAAAATGCGGGGAATCTGAACATGAAATGCTTTACTTGAACAGGTGAATGCCATTCAGATGAAGGAAACAGTTGAGGAAAACGCCAGTACTACAGAAAGGGTTTTCCAAGATCGTCAATATCAGGTCTATTTCAAAATTTGCAGCCGAGCCAAAGAGCTCCTCTCCATTGATCATATGTTTTTTCCTTATATTAAATATACATTTGTTAGAAATAACATTCTTTTTCTGCCAGGTTGATGCTGCTATTGTACGGATAATGAAGACAAGGAAAATGCTAAGCCACACCCTTCTGATAACTGAACTCTTTCAGCAGGTATAATAGGAACGTTTACACTGATATTCATATACTCCTTTTGATAAAATTGTACTCGTAGTATCTACGCATTTGAATGCCTGTGTCTGATATAAGGTGCCAAACTTGAGTTATGGAATAATTTATGTGAACCAAAACTGATCACCATCTTATATGTGCACATGATGCAGCTCAAGTTTCCGATCAAACCAGCTGACTTGAAGAAACGAATCGAGAGCCTCATTGACAGAGAATACCTGGAGCGCGACAAGAATAATCCTCAAGTATACAATTACCTGGCCTAAATTGCTGAATGGTAAATTATACGTCGTAAATGACATGGGAATCCTATACATCCATGTTAAGTTGTGTACAGGAGCTCAGAGTTTTTACTTGTTGTGATGTTCAGTGTACCTGTAAAGTTATATTTATTACCCAGTTCTCTCAAGCTCCAACTCCAACAAGTTTACCTCTACTCGTTTCAGTACCTATGCACTTGTAAGGTATTTTATTTGGCGTTTATATTTGATAATGATGGTAATCTTCAGAGTGTTTGTCTGTTAACTTTCCAGTAGTAGTAGCAAACTAAGGTGTTACTACACAGATAGAGAAGAACTATGCTCTCACTTGGACTCTGGTTACCTACACACTTCTCAAAAGTCATCTGGAAAGCAAATCTTTAACGTACTCGCAGCGAGTTAGGACAGGTTAGTAACCGGATATATATTGGTACATTATGTACCTGGATGTGTAAATTCACAGAGCTTAACAATCACAAACACGGAGCTGTCTCTTGAAAGATCGAATTCTCAGAATCATTCTCCACAAAAATTCGCTCTATAGAGAAGAACAGCAAAAGCAACTCATCGATAATTTCAGGACCGCGAACAATGTGCTCAGTTATTGCATTGTTCGATAATGCTCAAGTCCGAACTTTTCCCGAACACACTCGAAGATCAAAGGCTCAAAACAGCCCGAATAAGGGCGACTTGAGCTCATCGAAACCAAATTAATGGCATTTCTGGTACACCAGTACACAACCTTATCTTACCAAGTTACCATCACCAGAATGTCAAAAACAAGCTCTGCAATTAAAAGCAATGATACCAGGTAGACGAAACCAAACGAAACAGAGCTTCGATTGCACAATGTGAAGTCGTAAACAGATACTACTACAATACAATACGATGATAAAAACAATATCAGAGACAAAAAAAAAAAAAAATTATTGGATCTACACACAATACACACAGTATAAGTACAATAGCAAAATAACTCGATCAAAATACGAAACGACGCCGTTGAAACAATCAGCCGGATTTCACCGGAGGTTGCGAAGCTTCTTCCGCGGCGGTGGAATCGGGAAGGAGAGGTGCGTTGACGGTGATTTGGGCCTGATCGTCATCCGGATCATAATCCGGATTCAGGTTCCGATCTATGGCTTCCCGCCCTTTCTCGAGGCACGGCTTGCAGGCTGT
>JAQRGC011794245.1:0-10399 GCA_028659135.1 Plantago lanceolata
TAAAAATTGCAGATTTATACCTCGTCCACATGGAAATGACCCCCCGAATCCATTCGTCAAACTCCAACGGCCATTCGGGCTCTCTAGAGTTGGTTTTGAGGACCGGAAACTGGTAAAAATCAGCTTAACGGCCGACGCGATCACCGTCAAAGGACGGTTGCAGTGCGGTCTTCGGGGTGCCATAAGTAGGGGACATAGAGTCCAATCGCACCGAGGATATTGGTTTTTCAGGTCTAGTCAAATAGAAGCACGTGGCCGTGCAATTTGTTTCAAAAAGTGCGACGGTCGATATATGTCCAAAAATTGACAAAAACTGTGGGTGTTAGCCCACATATTTCGGCCCAGACAGCCCCGGAATAAAAATTGCAGATTTATACCTCGTCCACATGGAAATGACCCCCCGAATCCATTCGTCTCACTCCCACGGCCATTCGGGCTCTCTAGAGTTGGTTTTGATGACCCGAATCGGGTAAAAATTAGCTTAACGGCCGACGCGATGTGGGAACCGGGTTCCTTTGTCAAAAACACGAACCCCCCATCCCTTACCCATACAGTCGTCGAACGGTGATCATATCGAATGTTTACCTGATTTTTCATCGTTACATGTCCTCAAAACCAACTCTATAGACCCCGGATGGCCGTGGGAGTTTGACCAATGGACTCGGAACTTCGTTTATGTAAGGGCAGGGTATAAATCTCAAAACGAGTTTCCGGACTCTCCCAGGTCAAAATCTGTGCACTAACACCCACAGTTTCGGTTAACTTTTTGACTTTTTTTTACCGTCGTACTTTTCGAAACAAATTGGACGGCCTCGTACGTATTTCCGACATGAACTGGAAAGTGTATATCCTCCGTGCAATCGATCTCTATTTCCCCTACTGGCCACCTGAAATCCGCTCTAAACGTTAACCTGAATTTTACCATTTCGAGTCCTCAAAACCAACTTTAGAGAGTGGCCATGTGAGTGTGCTCAACAAAAGCCCCGAATTCCATTGTTTTTAACCAAGCTGAGAACCAGATGCATGCTCAGAATGCAGTCATGCTTCATGCCCTTGGGTTGTATGATGGCCTCAAGTCACTAGGTAGTTAATTTGTGTTTGAGCCTGATTCAGCCTGAAGATATAATTTTCGTTGAGATAGTTTAGTACTAGAATGTTGGTGTACTTATGACTGTGACCTGGAGTTTGTAATTCCACTCTGTTGAGAATCTATACTTCGAAAAGGATGCTATATATGTAGCGTTGCTAGAGCCTGTAGAGTTTATAAATCAGATCACGCATATAAAAAGATATTTTACCAGTTGATTATTGCTAAACGCGACTGACTAATCACTAATGGGTGAAGCAAGGAGCTAGTACTCTGTAACATCATATCTGAAATTGCTTAAGTGGGTGAATAATAAGCGAGAGGGTAATAATGTACTACTCCCTCCGTCCTTGTACAAGCTTCCCACTGTTAGATTAATGAGTACGCCCTACGTCTGGTAATTTTGCTACTATCCTTGATTACGTCTGTCTGGATTCTGTAGGTAAGTTTCATAAACCTAGAAGTATGTAGTAGAGAAGGGTTACAGGTAAAGAAACTAGCATCCCGAAAATAACCCTGCAAAATGAGAAGAAACATTCATCATTTCTCCACAAAAATGTAGACTTCAGTATTTTCCAAGTGACTGAGTAGTAATTACCCAGTGCTTAGTATATCAGGGTGCAATCCATACTCTCTTGCAAACACAAATGGGACAATTCCTTGAGGAAGAGCCGCCTACATGCAACAATCAAGGAAACACCAAACTGTCATCGAAAGCGAGAAGTTGGCATGCACCGGGTATAAAGTGATCAAGTAGTATCCATGCATACCTGGACTATGGCGGCATGAAGGCGTACACCTCTAAGACCAATGGCGAGAGAAGACGCTGACATGACGATTGGACCGCCTACAAACCGGAATGCCATTGATATTGCTGCCATTTTCGTGCCACAAGCGATGAGTCGAGGCTGAAGAGCCATGAACAGCCCTATGCACACACCATTCGCCTCAATAAGTTAACTCTAAAGTTGATTCAATTCTTTCAACTAAGTCATTTCATGCATTGAGATAATAGTTTTATATGTAATTTGGAGAACAAATTTTAATGTATGTACGTACCTAGACTGAACATGGCCATGCCAAGACCTGCGTCTGAAATGATTTTGATGGAGTACTTGACCAAACTAGGCATGCTAACATTGTACCTATCAAAAATATCAAATGAATATATGTGGATTCACAAATTTGTCAAAAACTTGTGGAGACAAAAACACCACTAATGTTTGTAAGAAAAACTACGATGTTTGTAAGTAAAACACCGATGTACTCATATTTATCGACTAGTACTTACTTGAAAGAGATCAGAGACCAAAAGAGGCCTAAGATGCTGGAGTAAGTGTTTGGATTACGTGAGAGCTTCCTTCCAACCATGATTAGGATTAGTCTAAGCATAACCATTGCTCCTGGCATTACTGGATTAACTGTTGCTTCCTTCCTATCGGATCCCCCGTCTTGTACTGGAACTTTTCCGCAATCTCTAAAGCTAAGATCTTTCTCTGGAAAAAAATGGCGAAAATTAAAGTACATACCAAGAAACAGTTTGATTTCGAATTGGTATATAGACGATGTAGATTTATTACATATAAAATGTTTATTTTTAAAATTTTAGGGGGGCGGACGCTCTACTGTTCACTCATGTTCCGCCTATGGTGAAATGAGAATAGAGTTTGGTAGTCATGTAACACGTTGTTGATGTTGCAATTTGATTAGGTATTCTGGCAGGTGAGATTCTTGTCTAGACTCTAGACAGAGAGCAGGTGATAATGTATACTTACTGGGACAAAATTAATCAGAAACTACGTTGACATGACATTGAGACAAAAAGGACATGTCTTAAAATTGACAAAACTTAACGTGCGTACCGTCAATTTCGAACTCTTCCCTGTCTCGGGGTGACTCCCAGACTATCTTCACGGCTGGCGATGACATCCTAGAAACCTTGTCCAGGGCGGGACTCATACCCGTCAGGTCAAGTTCGTTGAAGTTCGATGCTCTCGGCGTGGGCTGGAGCGAGTACGCATCCGATGAAGCATATCCCGAGAACCTTGGACTAATGGGTCGGTGTCCAAACCCAAATTCTTGAGGTGTATTAACAGAGAAAATCTCTACGTTGGAGAGATTTGATAGTCGAGGAGTTGGGCCTAATGAGGAGGATGTGGGGGCGGATGATATGGACCGTCGTATCCGGACTCGTATATGGCCGGCCTCGTCGGTTATTGACTCCGTGCAAAGTGGGTCCCGCCCATCGAGGGAGATGATATCATTGTCTATTTCAAATTTTGTTATGGCGGAAGCGGTTTGATCCGGGAATTGAACCCGGATTAGTATGGTTGCCGCTCTGTATTCAAATAGAAAGAGCAATAAAGTGTACCTGCATTATCATCCAAAACATTTACATATAAAACTCACTATTTATTTCATGCTACATCAAGTGTAGATGCACCTACAAGACACATGATAGTTGGTCCACCACATATGGAACATATATGTATGTGTCTTAAGATGCATGTTACATATTATTGACCAAAGTATAACGTTCGTGTACTCTATTGTGGTATAACATTTTAATCTTACACCATTTCAATTTATTTTATGCTGCATTTTATGATAATATTTGTATAATGTGATTCATGTGTTATATGGATAATCAATCAATCAGAATCTATGTATTATTTGTATATACAAACTTTGTCTTATTTATGGGGCACTTGCATAATAATAATTTCTCTAACTAGTCAAGTGAAGTATACTAAATGTTTCATTGCTTTTGACTTTTGTGTTAAAATTCAACTCACTTTTTACAAATACATGCCCCATATGTTTGACTAGTGTTTCCCTATTTCTTTTGTTTGCTTTGCTGCGAAGCTTAAAACAATAGTACAATAGTATGTATGATAATTATCTCCAAATTCAAAGGCGGAACAGAAGTAGATATTGAAATCATCCCCTTAGAATGGAAAACGAAAATTTTTATAGGTAATATTCTCGGTTTTTTGTTTTCATAAACCAAAAAGTTATTGACAAGTGTCACGTACCAGATGATGCATTGTAGAACAACAAGTTGAACCATGAGAGCCTGAGTGAAATCACCATACATGGCATTGAGCAAAGGGATTCCCATAACCAGAGTGTTTGGCAAAGTTGAGACTGAGAAAATAGTTATCAACAACTCCAAACTGCCTTTCCAAGCACACCAAATAGATAGCAAACCAAGAACAAAGGCCTTAGACAAAGTGTCAGCCAATATGAACTTTGTGTCCATTTCATAAGGGTTGTTTTGAGATATGAAGTGGAAGGACAAAACCGGAACTGCGAAAACCGCAACGAATCGGTTGATACCGGAGCATTGGTCCGGTGTGAATATCTTGCACCATTTCACGGAGGCGTAGGCTACAAGCATGGCAAAGTATAGGGGTACCATTGCACACATGACTTTGTAGAACTCTTCTCCATTTATCATATTTTTCTTGGATAGATTTCTTTGTAAATGTTCTTTGATGCTTGCTCTTGGTGTGTATAGAGTGTAAGAAATGACTTGTGAAGTTGTGGAGTGTGTGTTTTAGTGTAGGTTCTTATAGAAATTATGGGGGTAGAAAAGGTGATTTTGTAAAAGTACTAAAGTGGAGTAGTACTTTTACCGGCAAACACTTACTCTGTCCTAATGAGTTATTTACATTTGCTTTGTCTACGAGATTTTTAAAGAGTCTGTACTCTGTAGTAGTATTATGTTTGATTGGTGTTGCCATCATAAAGTATGATCGGAAGATTTTTAAAAATAATAAAACGTAACAAAATAAATACGTAGGATGGAAAGAGTAGACCTGTTAGACGAATCTAACTCGAGTTTTATTAATTATTTAGCCATCAGTTTGTGAAATCAATTCGTTCTCTGTATATTTGCCGACACCCAATTTAAAAAAGAATCATGGAAGGCACTAATTAATATTATTGGATTGAAGGATATGATTTCGATTATTGTGGAAGGAAAGGAAGGATATGATTTTGGTTATAAATTGGTAATGATAGGAAATTTACTTGGTGGATTTTGTTGCTCAGTGCCCGTGTTAAATTTCACTCAATTGCTAGTACTTCATCATACCCCGTATAGGATTTTTCAAAAGTCTAATAATGTTTCAGCCTTTTTCAATTACACCATGTTTTTTTGCTTTTTTTCCGCACGGGTATCTGCAAGACTGCAACCAAGCAATGCCGAATTCTTTTCCAAGCTCGTTGTTTCAACTATGTTTTCTCATATTTACAAATTTCGAGTTTAAGATCCTACATAAGTAAACTCAAATCCGCATATCCTTTTTATTCACATTCACATAGATCGGTGATTGCTGGACTGTACCTTGTAAATATGATTGATGGGTAAATGCGACTCCATATTCATATTCACTATAGTAGGCAAAATTAAAACAGCAGTTGGTGAAATGTTGTCAAATAAGGGGCACTACGGCAACTTCGTTTGTCTTTGATATGCAGCAAGAATGTACAAACAAGGAAACAAACGACGCGAAAGTGAAAAGACTACCTACGTTCTAGGCTGGCGTGCAAATGGGCCCAATACAAGACACACAACAAGCATGCGCCGGCTCATCCATCCCTGTCCGGTCCCTCTATAGTCTATAGTCTATACCCTCTCAAAATCAGACTCTTCATACTGAAATTATCATAGAATCAAACCGGGTCTATAACTTTTTCATACAACCGTAGCATCACTAATAGCTATACGAAGTACTAATTATCGTATGCTCACATATTTGCAAAAACGTCAAAATCTTACAGGCATCTTAGAATGGTGTCATCAACAGCAAAAAGGGTATACTATAACTATTCCATCACATAGAAGCAGAAAACACTTGGTATAAATGCGAAGATTTGAACAATCAACTATTAATAATTGTACACCACAAGCCTATAATGCTACTAGTCTAGTAGTACACTTTCGCCAATTATTTTCCATGGATATATAAACATGGACATGCACCATCAGCCTTCATTGATACGCTCATGTTTGAACCAGCTTTGCAAGAATGGCCATATCCAAGATTTTTACATCCAGTGTGTCATCTAGTTTAACGATGCCATCTGTGCCATCAATTCCAATAAGCTTCCCAGTGGCACCCCGATGCATACCCCCCATGATTTTAATCTTTTCTCCTTTCCTGGGCTGTACCACCTCAACCTCATTAGGTAGAGCCGTCACCACTTCCCCATTCCCACTAGATCCAAGGGCCACCCGACAAGATCCGTCCTGAACCAAAACATAACCAAACACAATTAGTGCTCAACTCTTGGAAACTTTTGCCTACACAAGAATCCACACTACACTTTTGCTAATGTACCACACAGATTAGTAAAATACATACCGAAAGCACTTCCCTTGTGACTCCCACACTATCTTCACCGGTTCTCCGAACACTGACTAATATATCAGGCATTAACCATGGACCATCATGATCCCCACCTGCAAAAGAGAATTCATTCAGTTAATCATTTTACCATGTTCAACAAAATAGAGTAATGAAGAATGATAGATATGCATACGATACGATAGAGAAATGAGAATCAATTAATAATATAACAAACCTAATACAGGTGACATCATATCCAAACCACCACTTCCTGGTGTCATCGGTTGCCCTGGAGTCCCAGGTAAATAACTTGAACTTGGAGTCAAAGGTGCAGCGGTCCCTCCTGGAGTTGAAGGCAAGTATGGACTTGGAGCATTTGCTATAGAATATGAATGGGAGGAGGGGAAAGGAAGGTAAAATATTAATGTTGAATGTTGCATCTACCGTATGAAAGCAATAGTCATAAATCATAATACTAAGGTCTACTAACCATAGGCAGAACCACTATCCCGCGGAGTGCCGGCATCATTGTAATTGCCAGCAGCACCTGTCCAACCAGAACCGGGTGTAGGTGCTTCGTAGGCTCGTGAAGGGGGACTTCCTGGCTGGAGATTGTAATGTAACATTCAGCATATGGCCAAAAGAATGAAAAGATATAATAATAGCCACAAGTTTACCTGGTATTGTGGGCTAGTCCCCCATGAACCAGGATTCCCATCTTCCCAGTTGTCCCTGACATTTCAACATTTTTATTCAGCACAAGGACAATATTGCATGACAGGCCAGGAAAAAAGAACAAGAACATCAGAAAAAACAAGACCAATCGTTGTGTAGCTTCATGATGGATCAACACAAGAAATTACAAATTCACAGCACTGATATGTTTTCTTGTTACAGAAAGATTACCTCGGGGGACTCATGGGTGTGTAAGGATTCCATGCTCGGTCACGCATAGGAGTCCTCATACCATCATGAATAGGGGTTGCTGCACAAATATCAAGATGAAAATCATTAGTATATTACGAAAGATATGGCAAAACTATGTGCACAACAACATACCAGCAGAATCTCTCATAGGAGTCATAAATGGATGTAGAGGGGTACGAGACGGATGCATTGGAGTCTCACTTCCCCCACCATATCTTGATGTTTCCCTGGTAAAAAGAGAGCTCGTTAGCTCCTATATCTCATAAAAAAGATAATTAGCCTAAAGAAGTATGCTTGCCTGAATGGTGTGGACGTAACATTCACATTGTCTGAGATGCAGTTGCGCTCAACTGTAAAAAGACGAGATTTTAGCCAACAGAATTGTTTGATTGTTTCCACCAAACAAAATCTAAAAGAATTCAATCGCAGGAGAAGCAAGCATACCTGCAACAATTTTCATCTGTGACTCTAACTCAACTCGTACCGTGGTACCTTTGACTTCTTTAACTCGTCCCTTGCATCCTTTATAATGGCCAAGACGGATTTTTACAGTAGCTCCAATTAATGCATCATGATGACCTCTACCACCTCCATGCCTTCCTCCAACTGAATAGTCAGAAAAAGAATGTGTCATAATTAGGGCACCCTACTGAGTCGGATATGTTTACAGAGCGCGAGAAATTGAATTGTGAACCGGTGACTTACAATTCATGGGACCACCTCTTCCAGATCGCATGGGAGATTGGGGGACACGAGGTGGGGCTCTGAATTGGTTGAATCTCGAGGACATTGAATTACCCTAAGAAAATAGGAGGTGATTATACATCAAGCAAGAAGGATACATATTTAAACTAATAACATTTGATACTTACATCCCTATCACCATTTGAGCGTGAACCACCGACCATCATGCAAAAATCAGACTTGACACAGATGAAACCCGCATGCTCAAGGTGATGGCGGTCAAATACAAAAAGTATTCCCTTGAAAATATGTTCAACGGGACCTTGTTTCCCCTGAGAGATGAAATCAGTCGCCTCAGCAATTAGATCAGCAGAAGCCTAACATTTCAAGTTAACTACTAAGGAATAGAAGCTCCATAGATAAGACATAAGATACATACCTTACATGGACCTTCAAGAATTTTCACGACATCTTTTACGGATAATGTGTTCTTGTACCGATCCTTGGCAGAAATTTTCCTGTCAATTTTGTGTTTTATTTCCCTTAACCTCACAAGTGCAACATCAGGTCTCTCTGGCACACCTTTTAGAACCTAGGCAATCAATCCAGATTGAGCTCAAATAGGCAGGCAAAAAAACTTCTATGACTTCATAATTCACTTTTCTCACCTGAAAAGCCTCACTTTCCACACGTATGATCACACCAAAACTATTATCACTGCACATAATTCATTCACACATAAGAACCCAAGGGCAGAACTGCAAAGAAGAAATTGACAAGCACAAACAACTTACTCAAGTAGTACAAGGTCATGAAGTTCGTAGTCACCAATCCTAGTTACCCCAGATGTTACTTCAGAGCTTTCCACCACATTATCAGCAAACACTCGTAGCTGAACAAATAGTAAATATGAATGGAATTCAACAAATGCTCACAATACACAACACACACCTAAACAAGTGTACATTTTGAAACAGACTTTGATCTACATACCAGTTCCTTGGTCGTGTCAGACACAATGTTCACCACATGACCTTCAACAGAAACAACCATGCCAGTAGCACCTTCTGTAGCACCTGATACAACTTTTACGTGATTTCCAGGCTCAAAGTACTTGCAGAGCTCTTTCTCATTGATAGCAAGAGTATTCTGGAAATCAACAATTGCAAAGGTAGCTCTTAAGAAATCACAGAATATAATTTCAAAAACACACATCAACACGTCAGGGTAACAAAGAAATTATTGTAACATTACTCACAGGAAGCCCTTTCTCGTGTGGTTTAATATGCACAGTGTCTTCCTCAACCTTCTCCACTGATCCTTTCAAGTTCCGTAGATCTCCCTTAATAACTATAACCCGGTCACCCTTCATGAAATGACCTTTCTTCCTGTTTGCGAACAGGGTTGATAAACTTGACATGTCAGCATCCCCGGTTTCAGTAGGCTGTCTAAATTTCTCAAGTTCATCAAAAGATGGTTGCACATTATTAGTGGTGAGTGACTTCAATGACACATTTTTATAAAGGAAACCATCCTTGAACAACATTCCCTCAACTTTATCGAAATAATCCCCAGTAGCTGGATCTCGTTTGTGTTCCACACGAATATGCAGCTCTCTGGATCATCAAAACAGAAAATTTTAGGAACCAATGACTAAATAGTTAATCTAGAAACTTTACAAAAGAATTTCAATACAATTTGGCCGAAAAGTTGATAGAACAATTACCGAGCTTCTTCAATATTCATAAATCGAGCTGGAGGCGTAAAAGCCTTTTTCTTCGGTACTTCCCTTCCTTCCTGATGCAAGGAAAACATGACTAGAATCAATTGTCATGTACTAATAGGATATCTAATTAACTATCATGCAGTTGACCTCAAATGCATTGTTCCCTAACAATACGTCTGATCCATAATAAAAAATCACTCGCATTTCAGAGCCAACCAACTAGAATCATTTATAGAGGACGACATCAGTATGTAATGTCGAAGTATAAGCCAATGCGAACTATTAGACAGTTAAGATATGCTTCAAGCCGTATTGCTGCCCCTATTATATAGGCAGCCTATCAACAAAATCTAAGCATGAGAATACACGTGCATGATGCATACCAGTTTGTTGGCCAATGCCTGCAGGTCGATCCTCGGAATCAATTTCACCGTTGCTCTCTGACGCACATTGTCAACGTCCACAACCTATTTATAGGCGATAGAAAATGAGTCATGTGCACAAAATACACACACACAACGAAAGAAGAAATGGGGTTTGGGGGGGACACAAATAGAAAGAAAGAAGCAAGGATAATACCAGTGATAATACGTACCTTTGCTAGATCACCTTTATACA
>JAQRGC011794455.1:0-12407 GCA_028659135.1 Plantago lanceolata
AGAGGGAAATTGCCCTCAATTCTCATCAAAATAAATTCAATTATTAGAAACATAAAAAGGGAGGGAAATTTCCCTCCATTCACACCAAAATAATCAAAGTGAATTATCATATTAAGTGAAGAGAAGAAAATAAAAATTAAAGAAAATAAACAAATAAACAAGTATACACACTATATAGCAAAATCCCATTTTTTTTCTCTAATCAATATCTGATCTCTCTAGAATCGAACAGAGAAGGTTGAAATCATCTCACCTTCATCTCCCCGAACCCACAGAGTGCCACCACCGATTTCGATTCGATCTTCAACCACCTCAACACCCTCATCTCTATCAAACCCATAAACCCTAATTCCCAAATCCAGCAAACCGTTACGTACCTCTCACTCAAATTCTCCTCCACCACTATTTCCCTCGACGCCCCGACCAACAATCTCGACAAACCCACAGAATCCGCTAAAACAAGGCTCAACCAGCACAATATTATTCGTGTAATAAACGCGTACTTTCTCTTCTTTTTATTGAGTCCATGACTCGACGCTAAAATCGTCATAATAAAATAAAATAAGACTCTGTTCATTTCACCTTAATTTCAGTCATCTTCAGTTAAGTTTAGTTCAATTCAGTTAAGTTTAGTTCAGTTCAGGTTTGCTTAATTTACATTTATACTTCAATTCAGTTCAGTTCAATTCAGATAAGTTCAATTCAGTTCAGTTCAGATAAGTTCAACTCAGTTCAGTTCAAAAACTCTCAATCGTATCAAACGAAGCCTGAGTAGTAATTATAATTGTTACGAGAGTGATTAAATGATTTCATAGGAAGATTTAAATTAGTTACCGTAAGTAGAGTGGGTCTATTGTCATAGTATAGTTTATTAAGGACTTGTTAGTAAATACATGACTTTTAAGGACCTGAATAACAATTTGGCCAAAATCCACTAAATAGTCCTCTTTACCCCTTCTCAAAATTAGAACTGTACTAGTACTAGACTACTACACGATCTCATCTCTCCCTGACTTCTACTCCCGCCCCTAAAATCGGAGCCTTCGCCTTCGCCTTTTTCGATCTCGTTCCATCACCACCCGATCGATTAAGTGAGTGTTCGCAAATGCTTAAAAAAGTGATTTTGTGCTTTTAGAGTAGTAAAAGCAGTTTTTTAGTGTTTTATTTTACAACTTCTGCTGCAACTTCTCCTAAAAAAAACAGGTAACCGCCAGAAGTTAAGAAGCAAGTAAATTGATGCTTCTACCTGCTTTAAGCAATTCGTAATTATTTTTTAACTAAAAAGAAGCGCTTTAATTGAATTTACCAAACACTACAACTTTTACTTCTAACACTTTAAGCTGTTTTTGGACTAAACTATCAAACACTCACAACTTTTGATTAAAATCAACTTTTTTTAACTTTTAGCAAAAGCATGTCAGAATCACATTGTAAAAGCATTTGCAAACACTCACTAAATACTACGAGGAAAGAAAATCAAGAAGAGTGATTAATTTCGAATGACCCTTTCCCGGGCGCGCTGCGAGTAGTAGTCGAAGTGAGATTCTAGTAAGTAATATGGTTTATAAGTTTTGATTGTTGTTTTTGGAAATCAAATCTGGGTTTAGGGATAAATTGTCGGTGTCTCTATTCTGATCGGTGTGGGGATAGGCTAATTAGCTTGAAATCCGTAAAAAGGGGTTTGGGGAAAGTAAACCGTGTATTATCATGCTCGTTTTGCGAATATGGTTATCTATTAAGCTGAATGTTAGGTTTGTGTTTCCTTACGGTTAAAATTGTACTGGGTTATAGCTAATTGAGGTGTTAAAACTATATTGTGAAGGTGATTTCGTGATAAATGTTTGATTTATTTAAATTCTTAATGGGTAGGTTGTACCGTTGCAACAACTTACTCTTTCAGTAGTTTACATAATGGAATAAGGAAAATTGAGTAGAGCTGAAATGTGCGTGCTACGCATGTATGAATTCAAGTGTGGATGGTCTGCTTACTTTGTTCTTGATGGAGCATTTACTTATCTAGTTTTTCTGATATGGTTCGTGTTTTAATTCTTTAGCATGTTCTGGTGGAGTTGGCAAATGACCCCAAGCTTGTGTATCACTGTGGGTTCACCCCCAAAAAACTTCCAGTACGTAATTTTCTATTTACATGTTGAGGTTTACTTGAGTTAATGTTTAATCCATGATTTTACGATCTGAGAATATCTTTTTTTTTTTTTAAATAACCAAAATTTTATTACTCGTCAAGAATTACAGTGTGTCTTTTGTATACTAACCTTTACAATAACCCTCCATATCTTTGGTGTCTTTTGTTTTTCTTTGATTGGTGGCTACACAGGCAGACTTGGTTTATATTCTCTCGTCACTGGTCAGTAACTCTTATTACATCTCTGGATTTTGTTCTCTTGGGGGTTGCTATGGGGGATTCTTTAACCGATATAGGGTGCATTCTTAGTCTGAAGGAAACAGAAGGCCGGATGATGGAAGTTCCGACTGGAGGATGGAAAACAGAATCTGTGGACTATAAGGTTTGCTTGGTGGGACGGATACTCACAAAAAAGGTGGTCCGTATGGAGATTTTCGAGAGTGTAATTCAGAAGTTCTGGAAACTGGAGAATCCGGTGTATTTTGAGAAAATGGATGGGGGCAGATTCTTATGCCGGTTCTATCAGGATCTGGATAAACGTCGGGTAATGTGGGGAGGTCCATGGTTATTCGATAACAATCTGGTTATCCTTCGCCCGATCCCTCCGGGAATGAATCCACAAGATGTCAAACTTGACCAGGGCGATCTTTACGTCCAAGTGCAGGGGTTACCAGTGGAGGGCACAACTCATATTATGGCAGAATCCATCGGGAATGCTATGGGGACCTTTGTTCGTATGGATGACGAGTTTAGTCGTAGCATGATGGCCACATCAATTCGTATTCGAGTAACATTGGATGTTACAAAACCATTGCTGCGATGCATGACTGTTATGGGAAGAGATGGAAATCCCATTGTTGTTCGCTTTGTATATGAAAGAATCAAAATCTTTTGTTACTATTGTGGTGTCCTTGGCCACGGGTATAAAGATTGTGATCTTTGCTTGGAATCCATTGGAGAAGCGGGCAGGATTGATGTTTCTACACTGGAATATGGAGTTTGGATGCGCACCGAGGCACCATCTCAGGAGGATAGATTTCTGGGCACTACGAGTAGGGGAGGCAGAAAATCTGGAATGCCGACGTTCATCGTCAACACTGTTCGATCTTCTGCCGTTCACAGCCGGGAGGGCAATCCTGGAAATTCATCCCGGTCGGGTAACAGTCATGGAGTTATGGGAGCTGTAATTAGGGACAGTTATGGCGAAGGACGTGGACAACAAGATAGCAAAACGGAAAAATCTGCCATAATTACTCATAATTCTGCAGTTGAAGTTCATACAGAGGGTGGCGTTGCTACGTCAACTTTCAAGCTGGGCCCAAGTTCAAAAGGAATCCAGTTAGAATCAAAACCCAAGTCCACTACCCAATACAAATCAACCCTCAGCCCAATAAGCCCACACCTACCAATAATTTCACCAAAAGCCCATACTAATGTCACACCCACCCACACCAACCCGAAACCCAGTCTTACAAATCAGCCCAATTTCCCTTTCCAGTTTGGCACCATGCAGCAAACAACTAATAGCCCGAGCACAAAATCACACATACTCTCTCTACCTTCTATGAATGATCCTCTTATTCCTATTCACGAGCTTCAACAATTTGTGTCTCCTCCTGACTCACGTAAACGAGTCTGGACAGAGGTTGGGAAAGGTCTGCCTAAAGCCGGGGCTGCAAGACTTGTTCGCAAATTCAAAAATAAGGAGGTTAAAGTAGAGGGCCAGAACAAACGGACACGGATGGATATTGATCATGCTTTTATTGAACCAGAGGTGGGAGTTGCGGAGCAACCCCACCTATCCCAATGAGTTGTTTATCATGGAATTGTCAGGGTTTGGGGGGCCCTTGGACAATTCGAGCTTTACAAGAGTTGCTCTGTACTCACCACCCCGATTTTATCTTTCTCATGGAAACTAGATTGGGTGATCATGGGATTGATAGAATAAAACAGAGATTTAACATGTTTGGAGTTTGTGTCCCGGCAATTGGTCAATCCGGGGGATTGGCATTGTTATGGAAGAAGGAAATTGTTGTCACCATTCAGACTTATTCGAAAAATCATATTGATGCTACTGTAGATAGCATGGATGGACTGCCCAAGTGGAGAATTACGGGTTTTTACGGAGAGCCCGACACGAGCAAAAGAAAGAGAACTTGGGCTTTACTGAGACTTCTTGCCCAACAGTCTATCAGGCCCTGGATAATTATTGGTGATTTTAATGAAATTACTAATCAGAACGATAAGGTTGGAGGACTGCAGATTCCCCCTTGGCGACTCAGGGATATTCGTACAGCTCTGGATTTCGCCGGTTTACAGGAGATCGATTATACGGGCTATAGATTCACATGGTCGAACAATCAATCTGACTCTGCACATATCGAGCTTCGACTAGACAGAGCATATTGTACCCAAGGATGGCGAGATCTCTTCCCGGCAGCTCAGGTAACTCATCTTTTGACTAGAAACTCGGATCACTGTCCTATTCTGTTGCAATTTGTGGGGTCACAGGGTCGTCGATACAGGCAGAAACAGGGCCGGTTTCGATTTGAGTCGATGTGGCTGACAGTACCTGGATGTGCAGAAGTAGTTAAGAATTCTTGGGACACCGGTGATGATTTTCTAGGTAACATGGAGAGCTGCACGGGGGGTTTACAGGTGTGGGCTCGTCAATCTTTTGGAGCAGTAAAAAAGCGGGTGGAGGAGCTCAAAAAACAGTTGCAAGATTTGTAGGCGAAACCCTTCACCGCTGCTGTGAAACAGCGTATTGCATCAGTAAAATCACAACTTGAAGATGAATTGGATAAGGAAGAGCATATGTGGAAACAAAGAGCTAAGAAACACTGGTTGAGAGATGGAGACCGTAATACTAGGTTTTTCAAAAATTCTGGCCTGATGTTGGTAATAGTGTTACTGATTGTGTTCTGGATTTTTTGAATAATCGTCACCTGAATTCTGTGCTTAACCATACCCACATAACCCTAATCCCCAAATGTAAAGATCCAGAAAAAATTAACCAGTTTCGTCCCATAAGCCTGAGTAATGTCATTTTCAAGATTGCCTCTAAAGCTATCACGAACCGTTTAAAGCCTTTCATGGATAGTATTATTTCTGAAACCCAATCAGCTTTTGTTCCGAATAGGCTTATCACTGATAATGTTATTGTGTCTTATGAAATGCATCACTTTCTAAAGCAAAAAACCAAAGGCAAAGATGTTTTCATGGCTTTGAAACTTGATATGAGTAAGGCGTACGATAGAGTTGAATGGATTTTCTTACAAAGAGTGCTTGAGCGTCTTGGGTTTGATGAATCTTTCATTGAACTTATTATGATGTGTGTTACCACTGTCTCTTACTCTGTTCTTTTAAATGGAGTACAGTTAGATCCAATTCAGCCGGGGAGGGGGATTCGCCAGGGGGATCCTCTTTCACCTTATTTGTTTTTATTTGTTATGGAAGCGTTTTCTGCCTTGATTCGAGATGCTGAGTGGAGGGAGGTGATACAAGGAGTGGCTATAACTCCGAGTGCACCAAGGATCTCACACCTTTTATTTGCAGATGATACTCTTCGTTTTTGTAAAGCTACTACTTGGGCAGCAGATGAGATTGTGGAGATTTTGTCGCGGTATAGCTTGGCTTCGGGCCAGGAAATAAATTTAGATAAATCTACTGTTGTGTTTAGTAGAAATGCTGGGGCTGGTTGGGTAGAGGACATGTGTAGGCACATCCCAGTTCGAGTGGTTGAGAAGCATGAAAAGTATCTAGGTTTACCTACTGAAATGGGGAAGTCTAAAAAAGAAGTCTTTGGGTGGTTGAGAGAGAGGGTGTGGACAAAAGTGCAAGGGTATGAAAATAGATTTCTTTCAAAAGCGGGGAAAGAAGTGCTTATTAAGTCTGTTATCCAAGCAATTCCAACCTATGTAATGAGTTGTTTTAAGCTACCTGATTCTCTCTTGCAAGAAATTGATTCCATTATTTCACGGTTTTGGTGGGGCAATGGGAAGGATAAAAAAATTCATTGGGTAAAGTGGGATACGCTTTGTGAGTCAAAAAGGGATGGAGGAATGGGTTTTAGGGATTTAAGATCTTTTAATTTGGCGATGTTGGGGAAGCAGATTTGGCGTATTATTCATTATCCTAACTCTCTCTTGAGTCGTCTTCTGAAAACCAAATATTTCCCGTTAACTGATGTACTTGAAGCTGGGGTAGATAGTCGAGATTCTTTCACATGGAAAAGTATCTATGGGGCTATGAATCTGGTGACAGGAGGAGTAAGGTGGAGGGTGGGAAATGGTGCTGACATAAGTGTTTGGAGGGATCAGTGGTTACCTCGAGATTCGTTGATGCGCCCTTTCACTCCAAATTTCATTAACATGGATAATCTCACTGTTTCAAGTCTTATTTGTGATGGAGTTTGGGATGTTGATTTAATTCGCACCATTTTTTGGGATGAGGATGCTTCAACTATTTTACAAATCCCCTTACCTTCCATTAGTTTGAGTGATAGGCGCATATGGCATTTTTCTGTGCATGGACATTATATTGTAAAGACTGCTTATTTCTTAGCTAGGCAACAACGGAAACAGAAGATCAGTACTCAAGGAGGTTGTAGTAGCTCTGCTGTGCCAATTAATTGGGACTGGGTGTGGCAAATTAAAACTCCACCAAAAGTTAGAGTTTTTCTGTGGAGAGTTATGCAAAACAGCCTTCCTGTTATGTGTAATCTACTGTCTAGAGGAGTCGACGTCCCTGCTTTGTGTCCTGTGTGTAGGAGTCATGATGAATCCGTTTTACATATTCTACACAGTTGCTCTTTTGCACGGCTTTACTGGGCTCTAACCCATCTTTCACATGTATCTTTGTCTGGTACAGCTTCTTCTATTGTGGAATGGATTGACTCTGTGCGTACTCAGTTGTCGAAGAATGATTTGGATTTTTTTGTCATGTCCTGTTGGCATTTATGGAGTAACCGCAACCGACTGGTGCATGAAGGTACGAGTTATGATGCAGCCGGGATGGTGTCTTTTGTGCAGCAAAGTTTGGCTAGATACAAAGAAGCACAGCACATCTTTGCCGCTCCCAGACCCCCAGAAAGTACAGGTTGGACAGCTCCATTACCTGGCCGTATCAAGCTTAATTTTGATGCCTCTATCAACCTTGTCCGGAAGTTTGCTGGTGTTGGAGTGGTGGTGCGTAACGACCAAAGGCAGGTGTTGGCGTGGCAGCGATCAAAAGTCCAATATCAGACGAATCCCGTGATTGCTGAAGCATCTGCAGCGTTGGCTGCTGTCCAGTTGGCTCAGACATTACGTTTCGATTCCGTCGACATAGAAGGTGATTGCCTGAGAGTCATACAATAGCTACAGTGTACTGATTCTCCTTTAACAGCTGAAGGAAGCATCATAGAGGAAATTCGTAGTATCGCTAGTTCGTTTACTTCCATTTCTTTTCTTTTTGTTAAACGTTGTCGTAATAACTTAGCACATTCACTGGCTAAGAATGTTGTAGTTGATAGCTTTGGAACCTCTTTGCTTCCTCTGGATGTTGATGATATTGAATGAATGCAATTTGTTTTCTCAAAAAAAAAAAGAATTACAGTGTGTACTAGGGGTACACACAAGACTGTACAAAGCCATACAAACCCACACCTATCAAGGTTCGGTAAATGAATCCTAATCCGCTGCCTCCTTAAAAACCTCAACCGAATTAGGTACCAAGACCAAGAAACTTCCATCTCCAAACCAAACACGATCTGAGCATATATGACCACCATTATATCATATTTTGAAATACTGGACTAGTTTAGTTATTCATTGACATGTAAATTTGTTGGTATGTTTCTTAGTTTCTTTATTGTAGTCTTCAATTTATTAATTTTAAATAATAGTGTGTTATGGTTTGCTAAAGCTAAAGTGAAACATTGTTCCTGGTATGCTCTTTGTGACTTGCGTTTCTTTGGTATTATGAAATTGATGAGGATTTAATCAAACTTTGTATTGTATTTGCTACATAGTAGTAAGTGAAGGGCATAACCAACTGATAGTAACAAGCTTATATATGTTTTTGTTACTAAGAGTTTGACCATAGATTTTCAAGATACAAGCTCAGTTTTTCATTAAGATTAAGTGCATGTTCTGTATTGGTGAATTATGATGAGTTTTGTGTGATCAACATTAGTATTTTGGTGACTAGTGATGATCGAATCTAATTGCAGCAGCTAGTAGTAATTATTTGCATCTTCTAATAAGTTTGATTCGTCGTCACAAAGAAGCTCCTCAAGAGCACCGGAAAAGCCGCCTGGATCCTCGGCACAACTTTCATGGTGCTATTCGTGCCGCTAATTGTCGAGATGGACCGTGACCAGCAGCTCGAGTTGCACCGGCACCGCTTGCTCGGCGGCACCGGCCCCAAATAATTTCGGTATCTCGTCTCCTAGTAGTAATAATTTTGAGTTGAGATTGATATTTCATCAAATCGATTTGGGATTTCATTAGAGGTGCTGGCCTTGTATTGATTTGATTTGAGATTAGATTTTTATCCGGAATTTTGTCACTGATTTGTAGCTTAAAAAAAAAAATCAAACCTCTCATAATGTAGCAACTTCAGTTTTTACTCTTGTATTTGTAAAAATTCTTCTTTCTTGATTGCAAATATTCATAATGTGTTGTTCACTTCAAATAATCATAATGTGTTAAATTGACATGGTTATTTTATTCTAGGCATTGCTATTCTCTATGAGTTGAATTTAAGTTATTTTCTCAGCCTTAGACGTAGTGGGAACTCTTTTTTTTTTTGAATGATATGTAGATATTTAGTCATTCTGTAAACGTTTTATTCTACGAAATCCCATATGATACTTGTTCAAGTTTACTACTTTCTGTCCGCTTGTGGTGTTATTTATTCGCTTCAATGCATTTTGAAGCAAACATATTCTATATACTCATTGTCATACAAATGTCTGTCCGTGCTTTGCTTTCTATAATCAGATCTCAGTGATGAAGTTTTGGAGAATCTGTTAGTTGTACTATTCGTATAACATGCTTTAATATTTTAGAATTGAACTGACTAATGAATCTAGTTCATTTTTGGGAGACGTATTGACTGCTGGTGACTTTTATGTTGTAAGTTCGAAAGCGTCTCATGGCCCTTAGAAGACTGAATCTGTTTTCTTGACTTTTATTACTGAAGCTCACAAGTACTCATTTGCATGCAGACTGTATACGAGAACAATCTAATGGAACATTGCGTTGCCTCCCTTCTGATGCTATGGGGAAGATAACCTACATTGCACCAGCTGGTGAATACTCATAGAAGGTTCAACTTTATGCCGAAAGGACCATCCGCAATACCTTTGTTTTGTCTTTGATAAAACCTAAAATGTTGATTGCATTTGGATTGTTGTACTTTCTGCAGGACACTGTCCTTGAGCTTGAGTTTCAGGGTGTTAAAAAAACTTTACCATGTTCTACTGGTAAGCTTCCTTTTGTGCTCTACTGCCATGTCCGATTGTTCGTTGTTGTGTTCTTGGCTTCTGTACTGCAGAGTACATTTTCTCGCTTAGGTTACGTTCTTGTTCTCTTCGTGGCTCTGTGAAGTTTCTTACAATTAAGCCTCCTTCTCTACTACTATGTTCGTTGTTAAACAGCAATATACAACTAATACTAGTACTAATAATAAAGCAATAGTAGATTAGTAGTAGTAATAATCAATGTAAGCTGAATTGTTTTGTATGTTAAACTAAAATTGCTTAGTAGTCTATGTCACCTGTTTGAAGACTGCAAAGCCAAGGTGGCAGACTAATGTCCACGTTCTTTTTCTTTCTTATTTTTTCTTTTTCTCTTTCAAAATTGTACATCCTTAATTATGTTGAAGATGTTTTGCCCTTCATATTTGCTGCAGCAAAGGAAAAAAAGAAGGGGCCTTGTGTCCAGTTTTAGTATACCACATCATGCACATTTTCATTGAAAATTATGATGTTGCCTGCAGATGTTCCTGTACTTGGGTATTCTCTCTCTGACTCTCTCGGCAAAAAATAACCTGGTGTTTTTTATGGCTAAAGGATGAGTCATATGATCTAGTTTACTCTGTAAGTTTTGTGCATTTAAAATAACTATGGATAAGAGCAGTTGTGTAATATAATGAGATTAATGCATTTGCTCTGGTGTATTTTAGTTTTCAAGAGCCTAGGCCTTTGTCTCAGGCAGATTTTGATAGAGTTATTGCCACATCAACAAAGACCAAAGTAGCTGCGAATTAATACACTAAATTAAACTCGCAACCACTATCGGAATGGTCACCGCTTAGAGACTCAGATGATTTTCAGGTCGAAGCTGCCATTACTGAGTTACTTAAGATGGTTGCTTCTCGCTTTCTGAACATTCAGTCAGATGAGCAAGATGATTAGTTTTATACCACACCCTACTCCCCTATACATCAAAATTAGGTTGACTCATATTTCTTTTTCCCTTTTTAAATTGTGTAACATAACATATGGGCATGCCTATACTTTTCTATGATACGGAGTGATATTTGATGTGAAAAATGCAACTAGGTTTATGTCTGAATGTTTTCTTAGGTCTCCAAATTTACATGACAAGATTTTTTAATTTTACTGCAATCCCTACATTTACTGTTGACTGTCTTTACTTACAGGACCTTAATTGAACTGAAGCCTTTTATTCATACCATTGACTCACTTGCCAGGTGTTCTCGCTCGTTTATTCACGTGCTGAGTGATTTGAAATTTACTTGTATTAAATTGTGGTGGCGGTGCCGCTACAGTTCTGCGGTTCTTGGTTGGCTTTATAGTATTTGAAGAAGGCTATGAGCCTATGATGAGTGCCATGCAAACGGGTCAGTCTCAGGGAAAGAAGAATCAGGAAAGATCTTTTTGAGATGTTGAAAGCTATGAAACCAGCGTTTATTAGATTTTCAGGTATTGCTAATACTTTTTTCATAGCATTTGTGAAAATAATGATGTGTACCATTTGAGTTGGTTGTTTTTACTTTTGCACCAGTATAAATTGATTTTAATTTTGTTTGCACTGGTTTTACTTTCTTTGCAGTTGGCTGAGGACTTCAGGCCGCACCTGTGTGTTTTCAACAATAGTACCATTTATGTTTTACGACCTTATACATTCACTCTAAGTTAACTCCACTTCCATTATTGCTCCATTCATAAAGGTAACGTTTTTGATAGGCTTCTCAATGGCAGGGTTTAGAGTTGAATATGAATGGTTCTGCTATATATATGTATCTTGTTAGGATCGGGATGAATAAAGAGTGGTTTATTTCATAATATTAGATGAATTTTCTGGATGAAAGCATTTTCTTGATGTATTAATTTTTTGGACCTTCATTGAAAATGATGTTTTTGTACCTCTGCTAGTTTGTTTGATTAGTGAAAGCTAAGGTTGAACATTCTGTATTAGTTGCTTGTGTAATTCTTTTAAACTTATTCATGCTCTTTCTTTTGTATAGTTGGTGGATTGGATGATGAGGGAAGTACATTGGTGGCTCAAACTCAGGTGGAAAGGCATGTGATTGATGTGTCTGTCTCTAGTTAGTTCTTTTTGTGGTAGACTTGTTTGAATTTTGAGATCTCTAGGCCTCTTCTATATATTTTGGACGAATAGGCTACATTTTGTGTAATTGTGATATTCGAGCATAATGTTATCCCGAGAACAAGGTCACACTAGTATGTAAATGTTCGTCTCTTGAAGAAAAGTTATATATTATTAATATTTCCTTGGTTATGTTTTTTATTGTATTTTATTGTATTACTTTATTCTTTTTATTTGTTTGTGATGAAATTTATAGCAGTGGTTACGTATTATTGTGATGAACATTAAAGTATTAGAATATAACATTCGTGATGATATTGAATCAATGATGATAAAAATTATGGTGCCGGAGTAGTTTAAATCGTGATAATGTATTCTTCATTTGTGATGAAATTTACGGTGCCGGAATCACATCATTCGTGATAAATTACATAACATTTTGTGATGAAAAGCACGACATCGGGTAGTATAATTGTGATGAAATACCGAGGATTTGTGACGAAATTTCCGGTGTCGGAGATTCACTTTAGTGATAACCGTCCATAGTTTTTGTGAGGAAAGGTCCGGCGCCGGAGATTCACTTTAGTGATAAACTTGAAGAGTAATCGTGATGAAATTGATCCGGCCGGAATGTGGAGTTTGTGATGAAACTACAACCAATTGTGACAACAACTCCGGTGCCGGAATTTGGTTTTAGTGAT
>JAQRGC011795205.1:0-16305 GCA_028659135.1 Plantago lanceolata
CCTCAGTTCCAGCTAAGTCTGAAAGACGTAGGTGGAAATGGAAGTATTTTTCCAGAAGAGAGCCACACTCGTGTAAGGGCATGGGAGTCCGGCCAAGACCCGCTACGAGTCCTCTTCTTGTGTACTTTCCCTTGTTGTTTCTTAGTTTCCTTTCTTTTCTTCTTTTTATTTTTTGTCCAGGACTGGGAGATCATGGCTTAGCCCATCTGGGCGCTGCTCGTGGCTTCTGATGTCCACGACTGTCGATCAGTCAGGCTTCTGATGTCCATGACTGTCGAGAATCGTGCTGTCTTGGGAACACGCGAAATCATCACTGTTGTGCAACTTCCGATGTGACGGTTGACCTTCTCTAGGAGACGGGCTGGACCGTTCGGCCCAGGTGGCGTCTTGAAATGTGAGCCAGGGTTCTATAAATAGGTGAATCCCGGCTCATTTTCACCTCTTCACTTCATCTCTCTACCTTAAACTTTCTCTTGCTAGAACTCAAGCCCACGACTATGAGCGAAGATCCAACGAGCCAGGCATCCTTATTCTTTCAAGTTCACTACTCGCAGCTAGTCTCCCCGACAGTCAGCTCCTAACCAAAAGTAAGTTTTTTCCAACTTTTGCATTCTTTCATGCATGATTAAGTGTTTTTCTTTTATGCAAGAGTGTGAGGGTCGGGTAAGTTATAATTCCACGGCTCTCGGACATCAAAATTCCCTCCTTACCCATTCTCGCTTGACTCGTGTAGGATGTCCGAGATTAGGTCCGATTCTCAGAACCAAACCGAGGGCGCCGGATACCAGAGCGCTGACTCTGAAGGGCAGTCTTCCAGCAGCGGGCCACGACGCCAGAGGACGGGGAAGGCCCCTATGCAGGCGTCGGGCGCCGGCAAAGGCTTGATGGGGCTCGGGCTCTCACAATCGTCGCAGATTGCGCTCCAGAACATGACAATAACGTGGCCAGCTGACTTGGACCATCTCCCGAGGAGTGACCATCGGCGCTACCGCTACTACAAGGCTTGGATCTCGAGTTTAGGTAGGAATTATCGAGCCCTTCACTTTGATTTTTCTTATGATTTACCAGTACATGCCGGGGGTCGTGCGTCTGTACCACGACTCCCTTCTCCATCCAATCCTGACCCAAATCGTCTTTTCTCAGTTACCTCCTCCGGGAACCACGTTCGCTTCTCAAATGGTGAGATGATGGACGTCATCAATCCGGAGTCCCTACTCATGGACAATGCTACGAGCGGTTGCGATCCAAAATTCATTATGACCATTGATGAGCTCGAGGCTTGTGAAGCCGCCGAGCGCGAGGACCAAGAGGAAGCGGACGTCGAGAAAGAAGACGCGGCTACTCTCAAACGACGCAGGGTAGGCATGAGCACGACGGGCGTAGGCTCATCTCGAGCGGCCCCAGTTATCGGCCGGGCCGCCCAGGGTCATACGGTATAGTTCTTTCCTGCCTCAAACGCAAGTATTTCTCCCTCGGGAGAGGATGTGGAAGAAGAGGAGGAAGATGATGAGCTCCTTCATCTTGCTACAGCGGATGATGAAACTAATGAGAGGCTGCCTCATCCACCCGAGCTCGCGACTCGTGATGTCCAGTCTAGTAATACGACTAGGTCATCATATGATAAAACCACAACAAATGTGGGGCAGCTTAGGGGCGACAAGGCAAACAAATTCAAATTCCCCAAGGAGAAAATTCCCATTGAGCTCCCCGACCCGGAGGTCGAATTGGACGAGGATGAAGATCTCCCCAACTGCCCGAGTACCGTAACTATGGAGGAGGCCAAGTTGTGGCGCCAAATGTACGACATAGGGGAGGGCGAAAGAATTAAGGTTCCAGGCTCGGCGAACGTGTTTTACAATCCGCCCCCGGGCCACATTACAGTGTTCGAGGCCCACCTTCGTGCAGGGTGGAAGGTTCCAATGGTGCTTTCTGTGAAGAAAATCCTCTGAGGGCTGGAGATGCCCCCGTGCCAGCTTGTACCGAATGCGCTGGGGATGATCATTTGCTTTGGAGTGTATTGCGCCCAGAAGAAGATTCCCTTCACACTTGGAAATTTGCTGAAGGTTTTTAGAGTCATGCCCTCACCCGAGAACAAGCATATGTTCTACTTCATTTCACGATCTGGGTACATGTGGGTGAGGGACATTCAGTCGTCCCGGTGCTCCGACTGGTGGCAAAGGTACATATACGTGCGCCGCACTGAGGGCAAGGCGTGGGACTCGCCTAAAAAGTTCATAAAGACTTTGATCGAGTGCCCGCGCCTAGCTAAGAGATTCAAGGACAATCCTTAGTGGCTCAAGGAGCTCCGCCACTTCGATGTTTCCCAGAAGAAATTCTTCATCTGTTATACCATCCGACCTCTACCCTATCTTGCGGGTCTGTGTGTCGTGAAGTGTGAGACTCGGGGTCGTAATATAGGTAGTTCCCGGGTCCCATACCCGTGCATCTTTACATCACGCTGCATGCTATTTCATCTTTAAATATCCATTTTTATTGACAAGTGTTTTTGTCTCGTGCAGCTTACTAGGAAAATATGGGCTAGACTGATTTCTTCAACCTTGCGCTCAAAGTGGAAAAGGAAAATGCTAAAGCCACGAAGAGGGTGGGCCACAGAAGCACCCCACGACCAAGCTAGACATGGCTCATCCCCACGACATTGTGGCCTATCAAGGCCTGAAAAATGCTGATGCCGGGGGCGCAGCTAGTGGCCAGGGCGGCATGAGTACGGAGCCCATACAATTAGATGTGGAAGATGCTGCTGGGGCTACCAATGCCAAAGGCCACAAAAGGGAGGCCCCGGAGAGCCCGACTACGGCGAGGACCACGAGGACCAACTCGAGGCGCGAGACCCGTGCGTTCGGGCTCTCTGCACTGGCCGAGACTGCCACTCGTAACGGGTTCAAGTCCCGTCTTGCGGCTATGTCTCTCGAGGAGAGGCTACAGGCGCTCTGGGAGACCAGCGAGCAAGTATAATCTTTCATTTGTAAATTTTCATAAGTATTTCTTACTCGTGGCCGTCAACCCCGACAATTCTAACTTGTTGACTGTACTTCAATGTAGCTCCTAGCTGGCTCTCTATGGCCACGAGTATGGAAGCCGGGGCAGGCTCTGCTCGTACGGCTGAGGATCTGGCCAAAAGGCTTGAAGAGGCGCGAGCCCAATCGGCTAAGTTGGAGCTGGACCATAAGAGGGCACGTGACAGGGCCGACAAGGAAAAGGCTGAGAATGCCCGGCTTGTGAAGGCGCTAGAGGATGCCAGGGATGCCAAGGATAAATTGCACCAGGACTTCAACAGGGCGGACAAGGGCATGCTCTTGGTGGACAGGAAGTTCAACGACTTCCGCGCCAGGATGCTTAAGTGGTTGGTCGGGGCCCGTACAGAGGCGGTCCAGGATTAACTGGGGAGCCATACTTTCAGGTTCCAGGGCGCAGTAAGAGAGGCGAGCCTCAAAGCTCAAGGATTTCAAGCATCCCTGGAACAACTTCAAGCGACCAATAAACTACCCTAGGGCGAGCTTAACTTGGTGGAGCTTCAGCTCGACCCGGATGCAGATGGCAAGTTTCAAAAGTATAAGATGGATCCATCCATCGACACTGATGCCATGGTGGAGGAGGAGTTTTTCCATTTCCACGACCATCGTGTCGCACCTCAGAGGGCGCCTGAAAGGCGATGGTTCCCGAGCTGGGTGCCCAAGCTTCTTCGACTGGGGGTGATCGATCCCATTCTAAAGTTGGTGTAGAGGAATGAAAAATTCCTTCATATTCCGTACCCGGTCCTCGGGAAGCCCTCCGACTACCAGCACCCGGACTACGCTGCAATCCTCGAGAAGAGGAGGAGTCTTGAAGATGCTAAGGATGCCGATTTTTTATGGGTCCGGGACCGGGAGGAAGCCGACCTTGCCCTTCGTGAGAAGAAGTATCGAGAAGAGGAGGAGGCAGAGGCGGCCCAGCTTGAAGCCGAGCACAACGCTCGTGACAATGCAGACGCTGCCGCCCAAGCCCAGATTCAGAACCAGAAGTCTCCCGCGAGTCCCAGCGCCACATGAACTTTTCTGGGGTATGCCCCGTGTATCCTGTATTGATCCGAACAATTTGTACTTGTATTAATTTTCTTATCTGAACATCTTTCCATGCTTTCCTTTGTCCCTCACGTGCGTGGGGGTCGTACATTATCTCTTCATCATTTATTAGTCAAGTCATCATCGAGTGTCTTGCAAATTTTCCGAGTATCATACTCGTTTGCTTTCCCTTTATACATTGCGATTATTTCATCAAATAATATTGCTAGGTTCTCCGACCGTGGGCCTTGATCATCACGACCACGGGACTCTTGGTCGTTTGTAAGGAAATTAATCAATACTTCCCTTAGTATATTATCTTTCAAGGCAATCATTGCCTTAGGATTTTTCATCAATAGATCCAGTATTGAAATCCTTTCTTTCTGATCACGACCCCAGCACTCGAGTGCTTTTGAGGTTTTACCAAGGCGCATTTGGGTCAGAATGAGTCCCCCCGGTTCCTTAGTAAACGTACAAGGTAGATTGGGTGGGCACGAGTCCCCCCAGTCGTGACCCTTGCACCCGTGATTTCTATCATGTAACCCATTTGGGGCCCATCCTCGTGGATGGTTACGTGACCCGTGGGTCAGGAAAATTCATAGGGATATCCTTTATCAAATTGGTGAGTCGAAGTAGGTTAAGTTGGTCGTGTTCCTTGGCCTTTTTCCTATTCGACTCTCACTCCTCGTGGAGAATAGGACTTATCTATCCTTTGTTGAAGTCCTATTCAGGTTACTTCTTATCGTATCTTTTAAAATATCAAAGTAGGAATACATCGGTTTCCAAAAGTCGTTGTATTGATAAACATCATCAAATAAAACTGGGGGCTTCGAGGCCAATCACAAATCACCTGGACTCAAAGGTCTGGGCTCCAAAATAAGTAGTACTTCAACACATCCTATCCTCAAAACACTGGTCTCTGGTGGGGCAAGTCAAGCATAAAACTTGATCAAGTTCTTGGATTTCCATGGCCTTCGAACTTGCTTTCCTTGATCATCCTCTAGCTCATAGCTTCCATTAGCCCTTTCGGCTATTATCTCGTACGGGCCTTCCCAATTCTCACCCATCTTTCCGACGTTGTGTAGGATATCCCTCTTCCTCAAAACAAGATCCCCAACTTGGAATTCGCGGGTCTTCACATTCTTATGTAGGCTCGGGCAACAATGGCTTGGTACCTCAAGACGTTGGCAAGAGCCTCAGTCCATCTAGCATATCCAAATCAAAGGTCCTGGAATTATGGTTATCCTTGGATTGGTACCCTTGGATCCTCATGGTTTCAAGCACGGTCTCAACTAGGATCACCGCCTACGATCCACAAACCAAGTTGAAGGGAGTCTCCCTTGTAGCCACTTTAGAGGTGGTGCGGTAGGCCCAAAGGACTCCATCTAGTTCTTCAACCCAATCTCTTTTTTACTCGGCGACTCGCCTCTCCAACATTCTCACAATGGCCCGGTTGGTGACTTTGGCCATTCCATTGGCTTGTGGGTGGCCAACACTTATGAATCTTTGCTCTATCTTCCTCAACTTGCACAACTCTTGGAGCCTGTACGCCGAGAATTGAGTACCATTATCAAAAATGAGGACTCGGGGGAGACCAAAGCGGCAAACTATGTTGAGCCAAATGAAGGCCATGAATCTCTTTTCAGTAATAGTGCTAACAGCCTCCGCCTCAACCCACTTAGAGTAGTACTCCACGGCCATAATAATGAACTTCTTCTGGCCCGTGCCGCTGGGGAAGGGGCCAACAATGACCAAACCCCATTGATCAAAGGGGCATGTAATGGGAATCGGGATCATCGGGGTTGGTGCGGGATGTTGGCATGCTTCTGACATTCAATGCATCTCTTTGTCGTGAGCATTGCATCCTTGGCCAATGAGGGCCAATAGTATCCTTGTCTCCAAACCTTCATGGCTAGGGAGCGGCCTCCAGAATGGTTATCACAGCTCCCGGCATGGACTTCATCAAGTATGGTTTGAACTTCAATTGGGGGCACACACCTCAAATCAACTTCACCAAATGAACGTTTGTAAAGATCGGGACCCCTAAGGTAGTACCGGTAGGAGCGGTACTGGACCCTCCTAGCTCTCACAGGATCTTGGGGCAAGATACCCTGGGCCAAGTAGGACACGAGATCTGCCATCCATGAAGTGTCTTCAGTAATGCTTAACACTTGGTGCTTGCTAGAAAGTAGGAATGGTACATCCACATTCATCAAGATCATGCCTCGGGTATCTAGGGCCCCGAAAGCGGACGCAAATCGTGCTAAGGCATCGGCCTTCTCATTATGCTCTCTAGGAAGCTTTGAGAGCTGGAACTCCTCAAATCCTTCTGCCTCTTTCTTCAAAACGGTCAAGTATTCAACCATCGATGCTTGCTTGGTAGCAAAGGCTCCAGAATAGTGGGATGCCACTAGTTGGGAATCAGTGGAAGCATGGAGCTTCTTGGCATCCAATGCCTTAGCCATTTTCATACCCGCAATAAGGGCTTCATATTCCTGTTCATTGTTGGTAGCCTCGAAATCCAAAGTGATGGCATATTGGAGGATTTCACCCGAAGGGCTAGTAAGGTATATTCCAATTCCCGCAGATCTTCCGGTAGTGGAGCCATCGACTTGTAGCTCCCACACATCTCCGTGGTCTACAAGTTCCCTTTTCTTGGATGGTGCTTCTTCACCATCCCCTACTGTGGGACTAGGGAGCTTTCTTTTCTCAGAAGTTGGGGCTAGGGCATTTTTCGGATCATGAAGTAGGAACATATCCACGTCCCTATCTGGAGCTCCAAGCATCAAACTTGGTGTTTCCCGCATATCGGCATAAGTTGCCCCAACTTCTTCATCTATGATCATATCACTCGGTCCCTCTATGGAGCCTTGGCTCTTGGCATGCAGCTCGGGGTGCTTCCAAGCCATATCTGCGGTTTGGTCTTGGGATTCCGTGGGGTATGAAGCCAAGAAATCCGCCAAGACTTGGGCCTTCTTGTAGGTGGGGCCCTGGAACTTGATATCAAACTCGGTGAGCTCTATCGCCCACTTTTCCATTCTTCCAGATGACTCCGGCCTCCCGAGAACTTGCTTCAAAGGTTGGCTCGTGAGCACAATGATCTTATGTGCCCCAAAGTAGGGCTTCAATTTTCTTGCGGTGTGGACAAAGGCAAGGGCATCATACTTCTCGATCTCCAAGTACCTCGTCTCCACGGGCGAAAGAGCCTTGCTCAAGTAGTAGATTGGGAGGCTCTCGTTGGCTTTGATCTTTACCAAGACTGAGCTAATGGTGAGATCGGAGATAGCCAAGTATAGATATAGCGTTTCCCCTAGCTCGGGCTTAGCCAAAAGAGGTGGATTTTGCAAGTAATCCTTGAGATCCTCAAAGGCCACTTGGGCTTCCTTGCCCCAAGTGAAGACATCCGTCTTCTTGAGGGCCTTGTAGAAAGGTAAGTTATTTTCGGCGGACCTAGAAATGAATCGGCTAAGGACTACCACCTTGCCCGCCAATTGTTGCACCTCATGAAGGTTAGTGGGGTGGGGCAACTCTTGTATCGCCCTTATCTTCTCGGGGTTAGCTTCTATTCCTCTTTCGGTCACCATGTATCCTAAGAACTTTCCTCCTTTCACACCAAAGGTACATTTGGCGGGGTTGAGCTTCATCCCATACTTTCTCAAGATGGCAAAATCACTTAGTGAGATGTGATATGTGTTGATCCTCTCCCTTTATCTTGACGAGCACATCATCGACATAGAGCTACATAGTCTTGCCTAGCTCTTCGGCAAACATCATGTTCATGACCCTTTGGTATGTGCCCGACCTTGAATAAGCGCGCAACCTCCGCGGCTATAATCTCGTTATCGGCGGCACAAAAATCCCGCTTCCTTTGCCTTAAGTGGGTGATCTTAGGATCCACCTTGAGCCGATGCACCGCCACTCTTGGATCGATTCCTTTTAGATCTTCGGTGCCCCAAGCAAACACATCCGCATTTTCTATAAGGAACTCAACTATCTTGAGTTCCACCTGTTCGGACATTTCTGTTCCAATTCCGGCTACCTTATCGAGGGAACCTTCAATTATTTGAACTTCGCGGATCGCCTCCCGGGGCTCAATCCGGTTCTTCTGGAGGCACCTCTTGGCTGGAGTGGGGGCACAAGGGATCTCTGGGATGACATCATATTCTTCTTGCTCTTTGGGTTCGGGCTCCCCGTTCCCCATCATGAGAACTTCTGGGAGTCCCCCCATGTGACTTAGGACCATGAGATCACCCTCAGGCTCTTGGTTGCAATGCCTTGTTGACATGGAGTAGAATTTTCATGCAGTCTTTCTATCTCCAACGACCTCTCCCACACCATAGGGAGTTGGGAACATCATCTTGTTGTCGAAGGTGGAAGGGATGGCCCTAAACTGGTTGATTCTGAGGCGACCAAAGAGCACACAATAATCAAACGGTATGTCCACCACTATGAACAAGATTAAGTGAGTGGCTCTCTTGGGTGCTTCGCTCATAGATACCGCTAAGTGTAGGGCTCCTAGGGGCTTCACCGGTCCTCCACCAAATCCTTTTTGAGCTCCTTTGACGGGGAGAATGCCCTTGGTGCTAACTGCCATCTTGGCTAGAGTGTCGGCGAAGATGATGTTGGAGGTTCACCCAGTATCAATCAAGACCTTAGAAACAGTAAAGGCCGCAATGTCAATCGTGACTACCAAGGGCAAATCTGGGTCAATAACTTCTCCAACTCATGCACAAGGAGATGGAATCTCGCTCTCATGGAAGGATATCTTTTCGGTGCCCTCGGGAATGTTGGGGCCATAAGCCTTGTCCATGCATAAGATGTGTTGTGCAGTTCTTTCCCGGGCTTTCCTAGTGTTGCCACGGATGGCCCTCCCCAAATTGTGTTGATGTGTCCACGGTATGGAATGTTTTGAACGTTGTTGGGATCCAACCCTTCCGCCATTTCCTCATGCTCCCCCATGTTTGCATGCTCTCGCTGCCCTTGAGCACTTGGCCCCCGAGTGGGTGGTGGAGGCAAATGGACTTGATTGTTTGTCGGGGCACCCTTGGCGACGTGCTCCAAGAGCTTGCCGTTATTGACATTCTTCTCAATTTCACTCTTCAAGTTGGAGCAAGAGTTGGTATCCTGGCCCTTGCTCCTGTGGAAGTTGCAAAACTTCTTGGTGATGGGATTGATACGATCTTGTGGGATCTTGGACGGATACTGAATGGGCATGTTGCTGCTCTGCATGATCGCGAGGATCTCGGACCTTGGCTTGTTCAAATCTGTGAACTCAGAAAATCCTGGAGCCCTAGGGGGTCTAGGAATCCCATCATACTTAGGCTTGGGCCTAGGAGGATCAACCTTCATCGGAAGGATTTCTTTCTTGACCACAGCTTCGGTACGGATGGGAGTGTACTTCTTGAATTCTTCCAAGTCCACAAACCTATAGCAAATATCCTCAAACTCCTTCTCGGACTTGGGTTGTGCCGTGGCTATGAGGTCAGCCACTTGGCTATTGTGGAGGTTTCTGTAGAGGATCTCCACCCTCTTCCCCACAGTATGATTTTCAACTTGTTCTGCAATCTTGCAAAACCTCCCAAGAAAATCCCTAAGACTTTCATTTGGGCCCTGGATAGTACTGGTGAGGAGGTTGAGAGACTTCTTCTTTTGCTTCATCCAAGCGAACTTCTTAGCAAAGAGATTACAAGCCTGATAATAAGACTTGATGCAACCACTTGGCAACTCGATCCACCACTCCATTGCATCATCAAACAAGGTAGTGGGGAAAGTTAATGCCAATACATCCTTGTTGTGCCCGTAGATGCCCATCTTACTTTGGTATCTCATGAGATGGCTCTCGGGGCAACTCTTTCCAAAGTATGACTCCAAAGGGGGGAATAGTCTTCTCAATCCTTGCGGATTGGATTCGGAGTATTGAAGATCTCCTTCTCATGCACTTGTACTATCTTGGAGAGTGCCTCGACTTGATCTTTCAAGGCCTTTTTATTGGGCACAAATTTCCTCCTTGGTAAGTTTCTTTCCCGTAGCGGGATCAATGAACAACCCGAGCATCTCTTCCATGATTCTGAGAGCCTCATTTTCTGTCACTGGGGCGATCACGGCAGCCGGAGTCGTGACTGGAACGTGGACTGGAGGCACAGTGGTGACAGGGACCACAACCTGTGGTGTGCCCTGGGGCGCAGCCTGGTTCTCGTGACTCACATTTAGGGTCTCGTGGGCATTAGCTCTGTTGTTTCTCTGAGCATTGAGCCGGATCCTTAGGTCGCTCCCCAATCTCTCAGTGACTGGGCGCCTATTGGTCAGGTACTTGAACCTCGTGGGCTCCCCACGACTGTCAACCTCTTGGTCTTCACGTTGGTTAGAACTCATTCTTCTGGACCAAGAATCCGTGATATCCACCACGTCTCTGGCCCTCGTGCTGTCATGCCTTTGTCTTTGGGATGGGTGATTGGAAGTCGTGGCAGGCCTCTTTCGACTGTTGAGTAGCTCCAAGAAGTACTGGAGCTGCTTGTCGTTCATCCCTGGTGGGAGACGATCCAAATCAACCTCTGTTCCATCATTGACCACCACGACCCTTGGCGGTTGTGGGTTTTGCTGTCTCAACCTTGCTCAAGTGCTTCGTGCTCGCGCTCCAACTCTTCCTGGAGCTCGCGAAGCCGACGAGTAAGGCGCTCGACCGTACTTTCTCTGTCTTGATCCGACTGGTGACTGGTCTCCCGCCTAGAGTGGCGATCGGACGTGGCTAGTGATACGGTCCTGGAATGGGACTCAGATCTATTTTGCGACTCACCGCTGCGCTCTGTGGCTCGCGAGCGTGATGCTCGTGAGGGGCTGGGACCCGGAGTCGGATCTCTTGGATTTTCCGCATCAATGTCAGGTGTAGGTTGACTTTCCATGTTGCTCGAGTTGGCGCCCTGGCTTTGGCCTTTCTGTGCCGCAGCTTTGGGTATGCGCTTAGGATGCATCACGAGTATGGTGGTAGGAAGAGCTTTTTTAGAGAATCTGCCCATGGTGAGCGCCAATGATGCGGAGCCTTTTTGTTGATTCGCACTAAGGTCGCGCGCTTAGAACTTCTTCTATCTTGCTTGCAAATTGCTAGGGGTGTGCAATCTCCTTCTTCTTCACTTCTTGGGGCTCATATGTTAAGTACCTCCGCACTTGGAGTAGGGGGGGGGGGTGAGTCTACTTATACCCGTCTTGCCAAAGTTGTCAAGACAGACTTGGACTTTACTTGTTGGGAAATCTATCCCAAGTATAAGAGTGGAGGAGTTGGAGGTTACTTGAGAGCTCTCTTTAATGTTCAATATAGAGTGATATTGCTTGATCCATAAATGAGGCTAGGTGAGCCTATTTATAGATGTAGGAATGTACTAGGTGGCTTAGATGATCGCCAAGTGTCCGCCTCAGATTAAGCGAAGCTAAAAGACAAGGTCCATGGGCTCTTATTGGGCTTTTAGCCCAATAAGAATGGATCCAATCCTTTAACAAGCCCAACAAGATACTCAATTATCTGAATGGCCCACTCTCAAGGGCCTCGTTTGCGCTATATCGTCAGAAGTGTCTCTTCTAGCAGATCAGAGGGCTTTGGCTCGTGGTGTGGGACTCGTGTAACTCTCTCTGTGACGTTACACGAGTCCCACACGCGTGTATCACCCTATCACCTCATATGCACAAATCCAGATTGTCCCTTGATCAACACGACCACTAGACTCGTGCTGCTTGGGAGCCGGGGGTCAGGGCTTTGTATCTTGTGCTCTTTGTCCATCTTTGGACGACTTAAGGCTACACGACCTTAGTCTTTATCTAGTACAGCGCCCTCTAATTCGTCTTGTGATATTTATACACCATCAGGTGGAGTTGCAGTAGTATGAACAGATGGACTTTCCCTGATTTGTAGGATAGGAAATAGTCCTTTGGAGTTCTGACCATATTCAATGCCTGTTGTGTTATAAAAAACACTAGCTTTCTTGGCCACTTTCATCTGATCATCTTGAGATGTATCTGTATCTGTATCCATGACTTCTACATCTTCTTCAATGGATTTCTTTCCTTTGTCGACAACAGATCTCTGGATTGGTTCTGTAGTAGGAGATGGTCCTTGATGAGATGGATGGTTTTGTGGAGGAGTGCTTTCTGAAGGTGGTTGCTGAACATTTTCAGCAGGCTCGTGAGCAGCTGTAGTGTTCGCATCACCAGTCAATACTTGTGCATTTCCTGCACCTCGTTGATTGACATCATCATCATCCCTATGATCATCATCATCAGCAGGATGTTCATCATAATCCTCTTTATTCTCATCTTCCTTCTCTTCATCCGCTTTTTCCTCAACCGTTTCCTCCTCTTCCTGTTCAGGCACAATAGCCTTAGAGAGATCGATAAAGGTAGTATCATCATCTAGAATGATAAAATCTAAATCTTGATACTTAGGCTTGCTGGTGACCTCTTCTTCATCTCCAACTTGGTGTGAATCGTCAATAGCTGGAAGTTTGTTCTCAGCAAGCTTCAGTACCTTCTCTTCTCTGGAGAGGTTTTAAAATCTTTCAGTCAAGGCTTGCATCTCTAGATCTATGAAGCTTTGATCCATACTTTCAGCAATTGAATAGTCCTCATAGCTGGTTAGGGTGTGCACAAGGTGATCCAGATCAAAGAGAGTCTTTCTCTTGCTCTTTAATTGCATCAAGTTGTAGAGATCTAAGAAGTCTTTCATCTTGTATGATTGCCACAATTTAAGTGATTTTTCAGCACGTGTGACAATCTTCTCCTTGAATTCAGTGAGAAGATCTTCACCAGTCAGAGCAAGAGTAGAGGCAGAGGGAGATGATTCCATTCTGTTTTGAACCATGTAATAGAAAGTTGTTAGTTTCAGCAACATGGGTATCAGCAACCATTCGAGATTTCATTTAACCAATAAACTACATGTGCTTCAGCAGGAGGTTCATTTATTGTTTGCACTTCCGGTGTATTTGTTGCTGTTGGTGGAGTTGTTGCATCAACATTCATCTGATTACCCTGAAACTTAGACAGATTAGAAACATGACATAAACACTGGAGTTTAGTATCATGCTGAGATAGGTTAACTACCTGCTCTTCAGCAGTTGTTTTCTCTTTCCCTTCTTCAGTAGCTGGTGCTTCAGAATCCTTGTCTTAATAAGCATGTAAACAAAAATAGTTAGCAAAAGATAGAAGCATTTCAGCATAAGAAATAGAACCTAGAAAATGAACTACCTGCTGAGGATCAGCAAGAGCATTTTCAGTTCCTTGAATCTCTTGTGCAGGAACTGCTTGATCTTCAGCAGACTTCTCATGTATATCAATGGCTTGTTGTTGTGGTTGAGATTGTTGAAGGAGTTCAACAGTCCCCCTTGTTGTTGCAGCAAGTTGAACATCTACATTTTCAGTAGAGTATAGAGAGGCAAGAGTTGAAGTATCCTCAAATTCATCAATGCTCATGTTTTTGATAATGTTTTTCAGAGCTTCTTGCTGATGAATGAGATCTTGCTGTCCCATTTCAGTGTCAACAACTGTGTTAACAGTAGCATCTTCCACTGGTGTGTCTAGCCTAGCTGCTTCTTTTTCTACTATCTGAGTTGCATCAGTAGCAAGCAAATTAACTCCCAACGTAAGTATGGGGTCTTGCTGAATGGCTTGAGACACTTGAGTGCCAACAACTTTTTCAGTTGTGTCATCCACAGTAACTATAATCTTAGGCAATTTTACAGCCTTTGTCTTTGTTGGGTGCTTTCCTCCCTTCTTTAATTTCTTCTGAGGGGGAGCAGAGGAAGCTATTGACTGTTCATCAGCAGTTGAAGTTTTTCTCTTCTGTGTGACAGTCGAAGAATCAGCACCCTTTGTTTTCTTGTTCTGGGTTTGATGCTGATGTCTTCCAACAAAGTTCCCACCTTGTATACACCTTGGGTCTCTTAAAGTAACTCCAAGCTGTTCCAGCTGGTAAGAAATCTTTATTCCCAGAGGAAGATATGTTTCTGTGGTAGATTTCTGATTTCCATCGTCATCTTTATATGTAACAGCTTTGAAGTCTTTTGCAGACTTGATGATGATGTTGAAGAGTACTTTGGCCCAGTTCAGTGTGAAATCAATTCCATCGCTGTTCATGTCAAAGATCAGTTTAATCATGCTCCAGCGTCTTCTGCTGAACTGATCAAGACCACCTTCCTGACAATCAAGACACTTGGATAAGATGTACCCAATGTTGTTTTAGGTGTCTATGACATGCTTCCTTCTATAGCTATTTGTGTGGAATTTTAATGGGCTGGAGGGATCCTTCATATTCTTGAAGACATCGTACCGGAATAGGACAATTTCTCTGATAAGGAGGTTAGGTTGCAAAGTTGCACAGAAAAGGTATGTTTGGGAATTTTGGGACTGTAAATTTTTTTTTCCAATTTTACTAAGTCCCATTTATATTGTATCTAGAATTTCAAGAGATTTACACATTTACATTGTATTCTCTTTTCAGCAAGGTAACTTGCTTAGATACAAAAGTGAAATAGCCCACTTTCCATTAAATGCTAGTGGGGCCACGTTTAGTAAACTGCATCCCACTAACAGATAAAATTGATCTCAACCGTAGGATGACCAACAGTCTTTAAATCAATGGCTCAAATTGCATTTTGAGCCAACAGTTACTGTACACACGTGTTTTACTCAGTGACAGTGTACCTTAGATACAACTGATTTGGTCTTACTGATACCATAACATGCCAAATGAACATTTTTAGCAACTGATATTTTAACTTAATGAACGAGATTGTCAGTCTCGAACAACAAATGAAATTGTTTTAGGCCAAAGGGCAACTCACAACTACACAAAACACATAGTGTAGAGGTAAGATGACCTCGATTGACGATCTCTAAGGACTACACTAGCTTTTACTACTAAAACCTATAGAATTAATTCAGGAAAAATAACTAACTAGATGAACTTAACAATATGCAACAAGAGTTGGTGATAGTATGCTTATTCTAAGCATCAGTTTCTAATTATGCATGAAAGTGCTACAGGTATTACTTTCAGAATTGACTCGAGTTGATCTTGCTGTGGGATTTGTTTACACCTATCAGACAACTCTCCATTCGGAGAGGATACTGTCGCAAGGTTTCCACCCAAACCCTCGATCAACACTTAGTATTAAAATCAGTTTTGACATGTATTTCGATAGCTTCTCTATCAATGAACTTGACTAAGGTTGTCAGGCTTAATTCAAGTATTACTTGTTAAACATTCGAGTTATTAAAGATCATGGATCGTCCTGTAGTTTCTAACATGCAAACATACGAAGATAGTTGACTTAGCTAGATCATTCAATTGAATGTTACAAGTCTACATCAAAGATTCAGAAAACTACATCATGCATAATACGAACCCTAGCTACGAATTCACATACTATCACCAACTAGATACTTAGCTACTCATAACGATAAAGAATTCAACAAGCATAAACATGACTGAAAACATAAGAATCGATATAGAAAATTTGAGAAAAGATGAGATACAAAGTTAACACCGAGGTTGTCAATCTTCGGTGAATCCGTAAACTCACAAAGTATCTAGCAAGGTGAGATCAATCGATGTCCGAATCTCTACCTTGATGCTCAAATCTGATGTGCAAGATGAAAAGCAAATCTAGAAACCCAGAACAGGCTCTAGGGTTTTTGTCTATCGTAAATTATGAATGAATATGATGAAAAACGACTTCAGGAGAAAATATACTAATCTAAGCAATGACTCCAGGTTGACCGCCTGGTGCCAGGAGGACCGCCTGTCACGAGGCGGACCGCCTCCTACACCAGGCGGACCGCCTGGTGGAGGCAGTCACTTGCCTCCGCTTTTCTGCCTCGTTTCTTCCTCCCAATGCTATGGAATTGGTATTGGCTCGTATTGGGACTTAGAAACTTAGCATTTTGGCCTTGAAACACGTCTCGATACTCCTTGAAACACCATGGGTGATCGCGTTGCACCAAAACATCATCGTTTCGCCATGAATTCCATCCAAAAGCACGATTTCCACCTAGATCCTGAAAATACTAAAGAAAAAGGGAAACGTGACACTATTCTAATAAAATGCAATAAAAATGCATGCAAGAGGATAGCTAAGAAGGTGAAAACGAATCAAATAAAATGTAAAAATACTTGTCATCAAATCCCCAAACCGAACCTTTGCTTGTCCTCAAGCAACTAAGCTAGACTCTATGCAAACGAAATGCAACACATAAACAAATAAGA
>JAQRGC011795420.1:0-14263 GCA_028659135.1 Plantago lanceolata
ATGTACGAGTTACAATGTATTTTAAGTAGAGATGAAAAATAAATTAGAAAAGTACGTTTCAAATAACATTCTATGAATTTGAATTGACAAATTAATTGAATTTGCAATTAGAGCCTTTGAAATGTGCTACCGCAAAAAGTTTTACCGTAAGATTTCAGAAGGTTATGAGTTGGGCATTTCCTCTCTTAAAAAGATTATGTTTGGATGCTATAAACTTGGTCGTATTAGCTTGGACGATAAATATGCAGCAAGAGGCCATAGCAAATTGCTTTGGACGTAAAATTTGTTCGGCGAATTGAATAGGTTCAAGAGGTTTAAACGATCGGGTGAAGACGTTCGTGAGCTTGAGACCATGATTACATGTATAAATTATCGCCACCAAATGGATGTGAATCACTTGCTAGATTATCCAGGTGAAAATAATTAATGTTGCAAAGTTCAAAGCTTTGAAGAAATTGTGGTGGATACCATTCAAAATCGAGTTGATGATGAAGCTGAGGATGACTCGGTAGCATGCATTGAAATCGGTCACTCGAAAAGAAGCATTGCAAGTGGCAACAACTCTTCACAACTTTTTGTTGCAGTACGAGAAGACAACACCCCAACTCTTTAGTGCAACGGGGAAATTTAAAGATGAACTAAATATAGATTTGAAGTTTAGCAAAAAAAAAACAAGTGACTATAGATTCTTTGATTACTAAACAATCTTAGAATTCTCAAGTGTATCACATGTATATGGTTTTTTGGCAATTATTAATTTATAGCTTCGTTGGGACCAATATATATACATTGGGATTTCAAAAAAATTATTATCTTATTATTTTATCGATTGGGGTCTAAATTTGTACCGGTCCCAAGTTGGGACCGGACAAATTATTAGTTTTATCGAGACTATTAATTTATCGAGTATTAATTTATAGAGGTTTTACTGTAGGTTCCAGCGGAGACAGTTTCCTATTTCTGATTTTCTGTCAGCTATGCAATGACCATCAACAAGAGCCCAGGTCAGTCCTTAGCTAGAGTTGGACTCTATCTCCCTAAGTCGGTCTTCACTCATGGACAGTTATACGTGACGTTCTCCCGTGTGACGAGTAAGAAAGGTCTGAAGGTCTTAGCTCTCGATGAAGAAGGGCGTCCCATTAACAGGACCATCAATGTCGTCTATAAAGATGTCATATGTAGCCTTTAATGTAATAGTGACTTTTATAAGTTTTTTGAACTATGTATGATACATTTGAATTTGCATTCGTCATTCTCTTTCTTCTTTTATCTCTTTTTTTTTCTCTTTTGTTTCTTTCTTTTATATCCCTCCTAAAACCAAGCCGTGGCATCGCCACGGGTCTCAAACTAGTAATTTTATCATGTAAAGATACGACAAGTTGATGGAAGCAGCAGATCAATCAACCATGTTCATACTGATATAAAACATAACAAGCATGAATTATATCAAACTCGATCCAGAACTGAACTCAAAACATCATCGGGTAAATGACATTTAAATGTAGCATGGGCACACAATCACAGTGGAGAAGTTGTGGCTTGGAAGAGATCAGTTTATCCATTCATACAGGATCCAGAAATTGTTGAATCATTCGCTGCTAGAGCGGCTCTGTAGCTGGGCAGTGAGTTATGGTTTCTGGGTTGGATATTGAAGGAGACTGCCTACGACTACGAGTAATCCAGCAGCTGCTTAACTCTGCGCCATCCATGTTACTGGGAGGAATTATCATTCAAGAATCGAAAGCTTGCTACTTTTTCAATTCCATTTCACCTTTTCAAATGAGATTGCAATGAAGCGGCTTTCTTAGCCAAAACTATTTTGATACTAGATAGCTACGGTTTTTCAGATCTTCCTTTCAATTCCCCTGATGTACTGTGACATTTGGAAGTAATACAAGTACAATAGTTCTGTTGGTAAAAAAACGGCACGAGTTTAAAATAGAAAATAATTTACATTATACAAGTTTGAAACGTATATGGCTAAGCTGTAGAACCACACGAATCTACGACAACCTTTTTCTCGTTCGCATACAAATATTACACGGTAACTATTATACCACCTACTACTTCCCAATATGATTATTTTGTGTGATCACTTATGATACTTGTACATTATCCACATGGTAAAAATGTTTTCATAAATTACAAGAACCAAAAATTCCTTTCAATATTACATGAAAGAATCATACAGTAAAATATGTATCTATACCTACCTAAAATAATATTACGACAACAATCAACCGGATGGATGTTTCGTGACCCTTTGTTTCTCGACAGGGTTAAATTATCATGTACTGCAAGTATTACCACACATCGCGCAAGTACCTTCCAGTCGTTTGCAGATTCTTTACAAAACCCTCTGCTTTGGTACTGTCCATGGATCCCTGAAACGCGACAAGTAACATTAGTTACACAAACACGCACACTCAGTCAAATAGCATGAGAATACAGCTTGATCTAGCTTCATGTATCAAATTTAACCAGCCAAATATTAGGATATTCTTTTCTTTTTGGTTTTGCTTAACGGGAACGCAACTGGAGTTTGATAGTGACTTGAATCCACGACCTATTGGCAACCAGAGAAACCCAGAACCTACTATTAGGTTACCGAAAGTGAGATTTTTAATAATGTTGTGCCAAAACAATGCCAACCCCTCCTAATAAGCTGTGGTCCATTATAAATGAAACATCGGCATCACACCATAATACAACCAAACAAAAGATTTGGAAGGAGGCAATGCTGATTGAACAAATAAGTCAGCTATTAACCATATATATATGTGGAGGATTGTGCCCACAAAACAAGAAAAAACAAGACAAACATAGAAACCCCACATAGGGCAAGAGACTGGGAAATGTATGAACACCACATAATTAGGTAGAGATGTAAACCTGTTCTTGAACGATTGTGTGGAGGGTACGGTGAACATCCCGTGCCATGCCTTTGGCATCACCACAGACGTAGACGTAACCTCCCTCGGAGATCATATTCCATAACTCTGGAGCCTGTCATTACCACGTAAATTTAACATCAACATCATGAGATTTTGCTAAAAGATACTTGTATCTAAAATGCCAAGATGTATTCATCAAGATTTTTCAGCCTTTGGGGAACTTCAAGAGATTTAAAGAAATTGTAATATTGGTGGTGTACCTTCTGGGTCATCTTGTGCTGCACGTATTCCTTAGTGGACCCCTCACGTGAAAACGCAAGAACAAGATCGGAAATAACTCCAGCTTGAACAAAGTTGTTTAACTCGTCTTGATAGATGAAGTCCTGGAAAACGCAGCAAGTTAAATTCAAATTACCAAAAGTCTATAAAATTGATTTACAAATACTTGGTACGTTACTGACCATTTGACGATTTCTGCATCCAAAAAATAAAATGGCAGGACCAAGTTCCGTTCCAGACTCCTTTAGTGCCAATCTTTCCTGAAGCATAAATAGGAGAAATAGTGTTACAACAACCTTCAGGGGACATAATGAAACGTCTTTTAACTGTGAAATGCTTCATACAAACCTGAAGGAAACCCCTAAATGGAGCTAAGCCAGTACCCGGCCCAATCATTATTACAGGCACTCTAGGATCAGCGGGAAGCCTGAAGTTAGATGTCCTGACGAAAATCGGAGCCCAACTACATTCGAAGTTTTCTTCTGAGGGCAACGCGTTCTGTTAACAGTTAACACAGCACAAGAGAGAATTAGGACAAAAGAAGGAAAAAAAACATTACACTCATCCATTAGCTTGGTGTGTCAAAAGATGGAATATATTCATCAATGAAAGTAGCAACTCTAATTACCAAATCTCCTTTGATAGACATATCAGACTTTGGCTAACCAAGGTACTAGTACAATTTAACCAACAAAGTCAATTTAAAAAAGGGAAGTACCTTCATCCACGTAGAGCAGATACCCTTGTGGATTCGTCCAGTTGGTGTTTTCTCATAAACCAGTGCACAAGTCACATGGATTCTGGATGGTGCAAACCTGAAGCAACACAGATATAATGAATTGTGTGAAGCTAAGCTAACACTGGACAAAATGTAGAAAAAGTAACGTTTGCTTAATTTCAATAAAATGTTGTAAAAGAAGAAAAGCAGACTCTGCCTTACTTTGGAGAGGATGAGATGGAATAAAATCTGGGTTGCAGCCGAGGAGCAACTGCTGCAAAGAAAACACCAAGTGGAGGTTTGGCTGATGGGAATTCTGCCATGATCTCGAGAAGGCTTCTCTGACTCGTTACTACATACTGTGAGTATTCCTCCTGAAGATAATATGAATTTAGTGTCCAATATAATCTCAAGATGTAAGTTGGCTCGCAAATACAAAATTGAACACATCCAAACCTTTCCAGCAGGAGAGGCAAGATGCCTGAGGCGATCAGCTTCGCTGGAGTCAGAAGCATATGCAGCTAGTGCGGTCAAGGCAGACTGGAAAAGAAAAATAAATTTATGCACTTGTCAGATTTGAGCTAGACACAAGGAACTCTTCTAACAGTGATCTCATATAGAAACAGAACATGCCTTTTTGGGAGCACTTAAAAGATCTGCATGTCGAGTTAGCGCTGTTCTCAGAGTGCAGGGAGGGAAGGGAGGTGGCAAGGAACTTCCACTCAGTGGTTCGCCATTTTCATTATCAGTGTGAATTGAGAAGTATGTTTGTGGAGGCATATTTAGTAACCTTTCTGCTTCCTCAACAGTTTCAGGCAAATTTTCACAATAAACACCAACATGATCCCCAGTTTCGTACCTAAGGAGCGTGGGGAAAAGAATCAATGCATGATAATATTCTTTATTTTTCTCAGGCAAATATCCAACAAGATAATGAAAAACCATATTAGAGTAAAGGCCTTACGAAATTCCACTGCCAGAAATGTCAAATTCCAGGTGTGTGCAAGATCGGTCAGATGCAGGACTATGAAGCTCTTTCTTCACAGCAACATTTGCTCTTCAGGGGGGAAAACACATCAATATTAAGGAGACTGAGAAATAAAATGTGAACTTTGAAATTATATCAGAACATTCAGATACTAGTGTAGCAGGATTCGTTACCTGTAGGGATGCTGAGCATCATAAACAGCATTGCCATTGACAGAGCCATTCTCTGAAACAGATCCATCTACTTGGTCATGGAACACAACACGGTATTCCAAGACTGCAGCAGTGTATGGAGTAGAAACGGCAGCATCATCGTCATCGCGAAGCAATTTATCCAACTCAGGCCATACTAACTCACGCCTGAAATACACCACATAAAACATAAAATACATTTAGTTATAACGATAGGAAGAATTTTTATGCATTCAGCAAAGATATTTGGTCTTGTACCATGCAGTAAAGTCATCTTCAATGCACTGATCATCATCGCCAAGACCAACAGGGGCAAGCCTGTGTCCACCTGAAATTTAGACATTGCAGGTAAGGACAAATATTGGAATGAGCTAAAGTCATCATAATGCAATTAGCTTGGACATGAACCCAACAATGTATACGATGTAAGGATATACTCCATCAAGATTTACCACTAAATATGCTGATTAAAGTAGGCTCTAAGTGTTCTAACAAAAGGGGTCAATGCAAGACTATTTCCAGCAAACATACCACGTCTAAAATAAAAAGGAAGATGATTATAACTTTCTCAACACAAAATACAATAAATTTTCTGATTTGCATTAGCTAAATTGTCTGAAAAAACCATTATCAGGACATAAGTCATACAGATCATTGGATTACCCATACATCTAACAGAGCTTATGTTTATATCAATGATATCATCAAAAGAAAAAACAGATAATGATCATACCTTGCTCCACAATAATATCATCGACAACTTTTGCAATCTGGTAAGAAAACGAGCAAATAGGTGCAAGGAAAGCATTAGTACAACACAGAATATATTTCTATTGTCAGCATTACAGCTTCTACAGATGGAAATGTAATATGGCCAGAATTACAAACCTTGTTAAAATGCTCATATTGCCTGTTACCAAGACCAAATACACCATAATGAAGATTCTTAAGCCAATCACCTCTCTCTTTTCCCTACACCATAAAAAATGTAAATAAGAACTCTCAATCTCATCCTCACCTCATGGTAAAAAATTATCAGTTACTAAGATTTTACATTACCTCTGTAAACCATTTGTAAAACCTTGCTGCATTATCTGTAGGTTCCCCATCTCCATATCTGAAACCAAACCGACTTAATAAACTACAACACACAACACTACTTCAGCATAATTGACTTGTCAACAAAGTATAATAAACCTACGTTGCGAGGAAGAAGAACGCAATACTCTCCTTCTTCATCTTCTCCTCATACTCCTCATCATCAGCCGCATAGTCATCCTATCACAATTCAAAGTGACTACAATCACTACTAGACATTATATTTACTTGAACAAGCAAGTCTTCAACATTCAGTTTCCAAACTTGCCAGAGCAAACACAAGATGAACTAACCCGATCATTTGCCAGCACCCTAAATATCATTTTGCTACTTCTTTCTACAAAAAGGCTTCACGGGCCATTTGCATACCATTGCCTTTCCCTTCTCATCACACACACAGTCTCTCTCCCACTCTAACAATCCTCTTATACACCTATACAGCCTATAATTCCCTTAATCCGAAACAGCAACATACTAACTAACACCTTTTTTAAAAGTCATTAGTCCTCAATGTGATATGAATCAAGAATTCAGTAACAGAGTAATATATACAGATCCATGGAATCAACTAAAAGTAAAATAGTACTATCAAAAAGGGAAAGTGCAAAGATATTCTTTTGTTACCAAATCAATGACTTTGAACTTGGCTTGCTGATATCTGGCTTTAGCCTCCTCAGCTAGTGCCTACAAAATCACAATAACCAAATTAATCAATCAAATCCAACTCTCCCAAAAGCTCGAACACGAACACTATTCTCGAATATACAAAACAAACAATAAGAACAAGTAATCCCACTATGAATTCAAATTCACCTACCTTAGCAAACCCCTCAGCAGTTCCAGTCTGTGTACCAAAAAACACAGTAACTTTCTTCTTTCCATCATCGACGTCCTCCGGCTCCACCTTGGGCTTAGGCACGACGAGCCTGGGCGGCTGAGAGAGCTTCTTCTTAGCTCCCGATCGCCGCAAAAGAAGCAGAACCACACAGCCAATGAAGACGGCAACGGAAGTGGTTAACAACATCATCAAATCCCTGTTGTCCATAATCATGGCGAGCACATCCTGCGGCGGGGCTTCCGAGGAGGAGGCGTTGTGGTTGTCGATTCTGACACGTTTGAAGATCTCCGCCATCAATTCGAAGGCGGAGAGCTTCTCGGAGGAGGAGGAGGAGGAATCCATCAGTAGTAGTTGTTGGGACACACTCACTGATGGAGACGTGTCTGTTGGGAATTGAGTAGACTATGTATGTAGGAGCTGAAATGGTGAAGAATCAAGAATGGAGAAAAAGGAAGATTTGTGAGCTGGTAATGAATTGTGAGAGAGAGAGAGAGAGAGAGAGAGAGAGAGAGAGTTTATATCGAGTGAGAGAGAGACGAAACGAACCAGTCAAAAACAAACTTCATACTACATGTTGTGTATTATGTGAATGTGGGTGTTCCGCAAGAAACTTTTACTCCAAAATCATTCTTATCTTTGGATTTATACTTGTGAATTTTCATGTTTTAGCAAGTAACCTAGTTGACTCTAAAGTTTGGAATTCGGATTGGTACGATTTAAAGCATTTTGTCAGAATTTGTGTGTCGATTGGACGTTAAAGGTGAATACTGCAAGAGGTTTGAAATTGGTGATATTAGATTGCATTTTGTCAGAGATGTCATTAAGAAAGGTCTCAATGGCTCGCCGAAGGTGACCGGAATACGCGTTATTTTCACTCTCAGGCCACGAAACGAGCAACCCGTAATGCAATTGAAGCATTGAGAAATGACGAGGGAGTTCTCTGTACAGAGTTTTCTGAAATGGGGTCTATTGTTAACAATTACTTTCGTGGGATTTTTACTTCTATATTGCCTTCTGAGGAGGATGTTGATGATGTGTTACAGGTGTTGCAGAACCAGGTTACGCCAGACATGAATGATCAGCTGAGGACTCCATTTACTGCTATTGAGGTAAAAACAACTTTATTTGACATGTATCCAGTTAAGTCTCCCGGTCCAAATGGTTTCCCAGCGATTTCCCATGTGATTTTGATTCCTAAATGTCCTCGACCAGAATTGGTGTCGCAATTTCGCCCTATTAGCCTCAGTAGCGTTATGTTTAAGATAGCATCTAAAGCCATCACGAATAGACTTAAACCCTTTATGCCTAGGATTATTTCAGAAATGTAGTCTGCTTTCGTTTCTAGTCGTTTAATTACTGATAATGTGTTGGTGGCTTATGAAGTTAATCACTTCTTGAAGCGTAAAACAAAAGGAAAGAAAGTTGTTATGGCTCTGAAGCTTGATATGAGTAAGTCATATGATAGGGTCGAATGGTGTTTTTTACAACGTGTACTTGGTAGGCTGGGGTTTGAAGACAGTTTTATACATCTTATCATGCTAAGTGTGCGGTCACTTTCGTATTCTATATTGTTGAATGGTTCTGCTTTGGAAGTGTTTCAGCCTCAACGTGGTATTCGTTAGGGCGATCCTCTCTCGCCTTATCTGTTTTTGTTTGTGACTGAAGTATTTACTGCCTTGATTAGGGATGCCGAGACACGGGAAGTGTTAAGAGGGGTGTCTGTGGCTACGGGGGCTCCTAGGGTGTCTCACCTCTTTTTTGCTGATGATACATTGTTGTTCTGTCAGGCTACGACACGTGCGGCGACTGAAATTTCCAATCTTTTACATAGATATGGTCGTGCGTCGGGCCAAGAAATTAACTTAGAAAAATCAACAGTGGTTTTTAGCAAGAATGCATCTCCCCACATGATTGAGGAAGTTCGATCCTGTTTACCAGTGCGGGTGGTTGACAAGCATGATAAATATCTTGGGCTTCCTACTGTCATGGGTTCCTCAAAAAGAGAGGTTTTTGGTTGGCTGAGAGAGCGAGTATGGAGTAAGATTCAAGGTTTCGGCAACAAGTTTCTCTCCAAAGCAGGTAAGGAGGTTCTTATTAAGGCAGTAATTCAGGCCATTCCTACATATCTCATGAGCTGCTTCAAGCTTCCTGACTCTTTTCTACGAGAAATTGAGTCCATTATTTCTTCCTTTCGGTGGGGAAATGGGCCAGTGAAGAAGATACATTGGTCGAGTTGGGACACTCTTTGCGAGTCTAAGCGAGATGGAGGTATGGGGTTTCGAGACTTGAGGTCATTCAATTTGGCCATGCTTAGTAAACAGGTTTGGCGTATTATTCAGCATCCTCATTCCTTGCTTAGTCATATTATCATGAAAGCCAAATATTTTCCGATATCTGATATACTTTCTGTTGTTCCAAAGGGGGCAAACTCTTTTACTTGGAAGAGTTTGGTTCATTCATTTGATATTATTAAGCAGGGCATGAGATGAAGGGTGGGTAATGGCTCTTCGATTTCGGTTTGGGAAGATAGTTGGATCCCCAGAGATTACATGTTTAAACCAATCACTCCAGATTTTTATGAGTTGTCTGATTTATCTGTGGCTTCATTGATCTCAGAGGCTGCATGGGATGAGAATATCATCAGAACTATATTCTGGGAGGAAGACTCGGAGGTAATTCTACGTATCCCTATTCCCAGCACTAGTATGCCTGATATTTTAGTATGGCATTTTTCGAATAATGGTATTTTTTCTATCCAATCTGCGTATTATGTTGCACGTCATTTGAAGCAGGCTAGACAGCATTTGAGGGCTGGAAGTGTAAGTTCTGTTGTTGCTGGCAACTGGGCTTGGATTTTGAAATTAGATCTGCCAAACAAGGTTAGAATATTCTTATGGCGACTCCTTCGTAATGGTCTCCCTGTGTTAGTAAATTTGGAACATCGAGGCATTGATGTAAGTGTCAATTGTCGTGTCTGTCTTGCTGGTACTGAGTCTATATGTCATGTTTTCCGAGACTGACAATTTGCACGCCTTTTCTGGGTTGTTAGTAATATTCCTACTGCTGTTGTCATGTGTGTTGTAACTGAGCCGGCTGCCTGGGTACTAAAAGTAAGGGATAGTCTTGTTAAGGCTGATTTCGAGTTCTTTGTGACGGCTTGCTGGAGCTTGTGGTACTGTAGGAATAAATGTGTTCATGAAGGTGTTACTAGTGATGCTGCTGATACAGTATGATTTGTACGTAATCATATTGCTAGGTTTGCTGCTGCTAAAATCATGTTCAGATGTCCGAATGCGGAGGTTGTGGATGGTCAGTGGCATTCCCCTGATTCTCCTCAGGTAAAACTTAATTTTGATGCATCATGTCATGTGGATGGACGAACAGGTATTGGTGTTTCTGTACGTGATCATTTGGGATCTGTTATGGCATGGTTACATAGGAATTTCCTGCACGTAGACTGCCCAGAAACTGCAGAAATGCTGGCAGCACGTTCTGCGGCTGAATTGGTTCAGAAACTTGGCTTTAAGCATGTGATTTTGGAAGGAGATGGCTTGTCTGTCATTAACCAGTTGAAGACTACTGTGGCTGATGTACCATCTCTTTCTAGTGTTGGTTGTCTAGCTGAGGAAACGCAGTTGTTGTTAGTTGGTTGTGAGTCTGTTTGTTTTAATTTCATTAGACGTAGTGGCAATAGCTTAGCTCATCTTCTTGCTACTAAGCTTCGTGCAGATTGTAATGGTGAGGGTACTCTTCCTGCTTGTATTAGCACCTCTTGGTGTGTTGAAGTTTAATGAATGAATTCATCCTTTCTCAAAAAAAAGATGGTGAAAGATTTGACGAGTTGCCAAGTTCAATTACTATTGTGACTCGGTTAGATTAGTGAAATTCTTCAACTAGTATATGATTGTTGTTGGATGTGCTTTGGTTCTTGTTTGTATGTGAATGATAAATCGGATGGAAATGTGTTGAGTTTGTTAGGCAATGGTGTGGAAGAGATTGCATTTATTAAGGTGGAGATTTGTGAGTTTTGAATGCTAAATGCAAACTTTTAGAAAGCTTTGGGGTTCAAGTTGGAGACTGGTAAAGATAAATGGCTTGTTTGTAATAATGAAAATTGCTATTGTGAAGTCGTTTTTATTGTTGCTAACACATTTTTATCTGGGCCATTAGGTCAATTGCAGTTTGGTCGTGTGGTTCATGCTTCTCCTCTTAGTTGGTTATGTAGTTTGTTAGTTAGATATTTCAGGGAGCGGTTTTTGGTAGTTTGATTTCATTCTAGTGAGAGAAAGCTCTGAAACTGAGCTCTAACCACTACAAAAATTTAGAAAATTACTGACGGATTTATTCGTCAGTATTCAAGTCCTATTCGTCCGTAATTATCTACCGTCAGTAGTTAAGTCGTCTCTATTTTGAGCGTAGGAAATTTCTATTTTTGATTTGCAAGATATCCAACATGATATCCAATAAATACATATCTTCTTGATCTAGAATCAAGCTTAGTTATTTGCACATGAAGTGAGGAAGCATAATAAAAGCACCTAAAAGTTCTTAAATGTGAATATTTAGGTTTCACATTGTAAACCTCCTCATATGGTGACTTGTTGCAATAACTGGACTAGGGATTCTATTTATCAAATATACAGTTGTTTGAACAGGTTCTCCCCAGAACTTTATTGGCATTTTTTACTGAAACAAGAGATACCTAGTCACATTCAAGATGTGTTGGTGTTTTCTTTCTACATTTTCATTTTGTTGTGGTGTGTAAGGACATGTTTTCTAGTGTTTAATGCCCTTTTCACCAAAGTAAGAAGACAGTAGTTTGAATTCAGTCCCATTATATTTCCTTACAGTCTTGACAGTGACATGAAACTGATTTTGTATCAAGTTAATGAATGTATGCATTGCCATATAAGTATCGGATTTGTTCTTTAGTAACTGGATCCAAGTTGTTCTGCTAAAATCATCTACTATTGTAAGAAAGTAATTGCAACCATTCAATGCTTTAACAAATAATGGACCCCATAAATCACGGTGTTTCAAACGGAAATTTAGTCATTGAAACACTTGAAGAGAAACTCTTCTTCTTTTGTTTTGCTTCATAGCAAACATTACAATGATCTAAGATGCTACTTACTACTTCTGGTAATGACTTAGCTAGCAAATCTAATCTAACAGATGAAAGATGTCCCTGTCTATAGTTCCATAAGTGGCTCTTGACATGGAAAGATCCTCCATCTTCATCTTTATTAATGGCACATGCCTTCTTGGAATCACAAAGTTCATCATCTTCAAACTGCAACTGGTAGAGACCTCATGACTGTTTAATTTGTCTAACCCTCTTCAATGTGATCACTGAAAGAGTAGCCTCCTGTGTTACAACACATCCAGATTTAGTAAATATTATAGTGATGTCATTGCCATCAATCATTTTACTCACATATACAAGATTCAACTTGAAATCTGGTACACATAAGACATGCTTAAGTAATATCTCATCATTTATCTTTACATCACCTATATGTGTGGTTCTTTGTGTGTAGCTATTAGCTAGGTAGTTGTACCACATTGAGTCTTTAACTCTGACATTATTAGTAAAGTACTTACGTGAATAAATAATATGATGAGATGCTCCAGAGTCAAGTATCCAAGATTTAGTAGAGAGTTTAAACAAGGTACCTAAAACAAAGTTCCCTAGTGGAAGGGAGTGATTGTCTTTCTCACTGTTCTTGCCTTTGTCATGATTTGCAAGGAGATTCTGAACTTCCTCAGTGATGAAACTAGCACTTGGATCCACCTCATTAGTAGCATTTGCAGCATAATTAGTGGAGGAAAATCCCATTCCACCTCTGTTACCTCTACCTCTTCCTGAAGCTCTCCCTCCCCTCTGGTAATGGTAGATGGATCTCTGGTAGCTCTCAGGGTAGCTAATGATCTTGAAGCAGCTCTCAAGATCATGATTGTTCATCTTACATTTACGATATTCGAGATATTTGTCTTTCTTCATCTCTTTTCTCTTCACACCAACATTCATGACAATGTTCTCAATAGGAGGAACTGTCATGTTTCTCACTTGTCTCTGACTTTCTTCTTGTAAAATGAAGTAGCAAGTCTTGTTAGGAGATGGAATGGGCCCTGCCATAATTAGTTGACCTCTGACATACTCATAAAAAGCATCAAGTCCCATAAGAAACTTGAAAACATTCTTAGTTTCATTCAGCTGAGCAATGCTCCCATTCACATCACACTTGTAATCTTTGCAGCTGCAAGTTGGAATAGTCTGGCAATCTTTGAGTTCATCCCAGAGTGCTGATAGCTTAGTAAAGTATGCCTTCACAATGCTTGTTCACTGTTCATTGTACTAGAGAGTTGACATCTCTCTCAAGCTTAAAGATCATAACCTGGTTAGGCAGAACATACATTACTTTCAGCTGATTCCATGCATCTTTTGCATTTTCTGCATACAAGATTGTGTTTTTGATGTCATAAGTAACTGAATGAATCATCCAGCTCATTATAAGTGCATTACACTTTATCCAAGACTTATGGTCTGGATCTTTTTCATTTGATAAACAAAGTAAAGCTTGTTTCTGATAGTCAAGTTCATCTTAAAAGTTGTATGCCATATGTGAAAGTTACCACCATCTAAGAGTGGAGTGATGGCATCAGAAATGGCATTGTCAGTGTGGTGAAGGTAGTAGTGATTGAGTGGATCTTCATGACTGAGTGGTGCATTGTTCTTAGCAGATGAACCAGTATCAGCTCCTTCAGCCATGGTGAAAAGTAGTGAAGAACTTTGTGAAAGAAAAGAGTGTTTGAAGTGTGTTAGGAAACTTGTAATTTTGATGAGAAATTCCATTAAAGACTAAATTAGGATTAAGTCCAGAAATTAGTACTCTTAAGCCTGTAGGAAAATTTTGTTAGAAAGGCACTTGTACAAGAGGAACATTTCAGCAGGACTTTTAGCTTTAATTCCTAGTATTTGTATTAGGTTGCTGATGACATAGTTGTTATGTAAAACAAATTATTGAGGCACTTAGTAACCTAGCAGATGAAGACTACGAAGACTGAAGACTCAAGTAAAATCTGCACAAGGGTACAAAAGGAATTTGACTGTTGCTGAAACAAGCAATGATCTTTCAGCACGTGGCAAAAGTCAAGTGAAAATCTATATGACAGAGTAGGTTGACTTAGTCGTTGTGCTGATATACAGATCTCTTGCTGATTCCATCAGCAAGTAGAGTCAGTTGTTGAAAGAGC
>JAQRGC011795500.1:0-15524 GCA_028659135.1 Plantago lanceolata
TGGGGTCTTATTCTTTGAACTAGGATTTTGGTTATAATCTTATAGGCCACATTACAAAGGCTTATAGGTCTGAACTCAGAGGGGTGTTGAGCATTTGTTTTCTTTGGTATGAGGACTAGGGTTGTGGAATTTAGCTTGTAACATCCCGTATTTTTAATCATTTTAAATTATTTAATTAATTACCTGAATAATTTAATTATGGGGTGAATTAATTATTTAATCTTTTGCTGCGAAATTGAATTCGAACCTTGAGGTTTTGACTGTGGATCGAAAGTATTTAGTGTTTTGGGCTTAGAGTTGCAAGATCGAAAATCGAAATCCTAAATTAGGCCCAATTCTTAAGTCTGGCCCATTAAGCTAGTCAAAGCCTTCTATCTTGGTCAAAAACCCTAACACTACACACAACCAACCAAAAACAACCTTCTCCTCCAATCTTCTTCTTCATCCACGCCTCATCTTCTTCCAAACTTCTTCTTCTACTTTTCCTGCAACAAAACCGAATAAAAAAAAGGGAGATACAAACTTCAAACTCAAACCCATCTCACCATCACACGCCACTGCAACTACTCGTTGCTGCTGCGTGTTGTGTTCCTCGCCGGTTCTCAACCGGTCTTCCGCCACCACCATCTTGCACACATCTCTGCCGCCCCGTTCACCACTGCCACCCGATGCGGTGTCAGTCTCGCTGCTGCTCGCCATTCTCCACTACATCCGCCTCCTCTCCGCCGCTGCTGCTTGTTTCTGCCGCTGCTGCTCGTCGATTGCCCCGCAACTGCTCAAGATCTGCCCGCTGTGTCTCCATTGCCGCCGCCTGCCGCCGTCTGTATACTGTCGGCCTGCTCCCGCTGCAGCTGTGTTGCTGCTGCTGTTGCGGACCGGTTCTGTTCTGTGCTGCTGCGGATCATTTTGCACTTTTGTTGCTGCTGCGGTTCTGTTCTGCTTGGATTGCCTTGCCCCGTCCCGTTCATTTCCGGTTAGGTGAGATTGACAGTTTCTTTTTTTTCCCTCTGCTCCTCCAATCCCTTTTGCAGCCTTAGAAAATCGGGACTGGACTTGTTGTTGTTTCGTTATGCTTGAGACGTAGCCTTTGTTATTGTGGTGAACAGAGATTGATGTTACTTTGCTATTGCTTGTGCGAATGTGATTGAGAATGTGACTGTATGTTGTTGTTATGATTTTCGATCCGAACTTTGAAGGGGATTGTGAACATTGATGATTCTGGACTGTAGTTGTTGTATTCGTTGTGACCCGATGTTTGAAACCGAAACTGAAAACTGGATCGATTTGTTATGTTTGAAACTGAACCGGACTTAGATAAAATTCTGGAGACTTAGGGGCTTAGATGTGAATTCTGAAATCTTAAAGGACTGAAACTGCAAATAGGAACTTGAGGGGCAGTTTAGTAAATTCACCTTGACCCGAGCTATTTCGACTTACGTGGACTGTTGTTATATTTCAGAAAAGGATTTGAGATGACTGTATGATTCTGAAAATTTGAGGGACCGAACGGCAATTTGTGACTTAGGGGTAGTTTAGTAATTTCACCTTAGAACCGGACTGTTTGGTGTATGCGGATTGATATGTTGCTATATGGACTGTTGTGACCTATGCATGTTTCTTGGTTGTTTTTACGGGACTGTTTTGCGTTATGAACCAAAGGGCAAAATTGTAATTTCACTTGAATCGAATCCGAAAACGGGACTGTTTATGAACTTATGAGGCTTAGGGGTAAAATAGTAATTTCACATGATCTGGACTGTTTAACTTACGTGCCTTGTTTTGTTGATTTATGAACTGTTTGGATGTTGTATGTTTCTGAAAACCGAGAGACTATGTTTTGAACTGGAAGGGTAAAATCGTAATTTCACTTTGACCGAGACTGAACTGAATTGACTGTATCTGGATTGTATTGAATCGTACTGTTGATGACTTAATTAAGAATCGAACTAAACACTGTACTGTTGTTTGTTTATGTGTTGAAAGTGTTTCTTGAAAGTAGTTATATAGTTTCTTTTTGTGACTCTAGTGACAAGTAATTGGCTAGATGAATTGGTTGGGTCTTTGGCTAAGGTTTAGGAGGTCTTGAGTTCAATTTCCCTTTAGGACACCTTTTTATTTCTTTTTCCTTCTTTCTATGTTATGGTCTTGTTTACTCTAGGTAGTAACGCTTGGGTTTTCCCTAGGTTCTGAGTCATGTGTTGCTCCGCAGTTTCATTTGATTCCGTGCTAAGTTCATCCCATTTCAAGGTGAGTGTTCGATTATAAACCTATTATTTTACTGCAAGGAAGGTTATCACTATGCATTACGTACATAGCTATTATGATAGGTTTTGCTTCCGCTATCACTGTTTTGCCCTAAGTATGGCATTTATTGTTACTGCACCTTTTCAACTGCATTGAAGTGTTCCAAGTTATTGCACCGTTACTGAACTGTTTTTAAACTGTTTTTGAACTGTCACTGAACTGTTTTGAACTACTTTTGAACCGTTATCGAATTGTTACCGAACCGTTAATGAACCGTTACTGAACTGTTACCGAACCGTTACTGTACTGTTACCGTTACTGTTGACCGGTCGATTAGGTTAGACTGTTATGTAGGCTTGGGTAGTGATGACTATCGAGATATATAATGGCTAGCCTAGTCTATTCCCAACTAGATGCGATGCAAGGTCTGAGTTTGGGTCGTAGAGGCATCCCACCCTCAATGTACACGAGGTACTGACTGTCCGGATTCGCTATCTGGAGGGAGTTACAAGGGCTACTGGAAGTAGGAGCAATAAGGAGGGCTTCACCAAAGATACCGTTACCGATACCGTTTACCGATACTGTTTACCGAGTCTCTTATAGTTTTTTTCTTTAATTGTTGCATGACTTAATTGATTTGAAAGTAAAGTTTCTCGTTACCGATACCATTACTGTTTACCGAAAAATCTACCGCTTTTAAATATTGTTGCACGAACTTCATTGTTTGAAAATACTGTTTCTGCATTACTGTCACCGTTATCAATTTACACTGTTGCACCGAACACCACTGAGATCCTTTATCTCACACTCTTTGTTTTTACCTTCCTTGTAGGTGATCAAGCGTAGGAGTCCACCGACAGAGTGTGGTTGGGGTTTTACTTGGGATTTTATTTTCTGTTTCCATAAGTTTGCTAGAACTGGTTTTCTTAAGTATTCTACCGTTGTTTTTACCTGATATTGTCAAGTGTAGGATTTGAAAAACCCCTTTGATTATTTATTGCACATTTTGTTGTTTAAAAGTAATTATTATTGTTAAATGTTTATTTGAAATTAGGTTAGATTTTCCGTATCGTTACATAGCTGGGGGTCAAGTGTAGCATTAGTGAAGAATTGGGTGATGAGGTCAATAATCTGAGGTTTGATAGTGTTCCAGTTTGATAGGTAGAACTTGCTGCTGCACCCATCTGGGCCTGTAGCCTTATCAATACCAATTGTTTTCAGTGCTGCTAGTATTTCATCTTCAGTGGGTAAGGTGGTGATCATGGTATTGTCAGGGTCTTTGAGAGTGGGTACCTAAAGGTTGTGGAAAGGGGTTAGGTCAATTTGATGGCCTTGAGATTGGTTTTTGAAGAAACAATAAAAGGTGTCGAGGATACTCTTATTATCATAGGTCCAGATATCATTCTCATCTTTTATTCCATGGATATGTGCTCTTCTCTTTTGATCAGAGGCATAAGCATAGAAATACTTAGAATTAGTATCTCCATGTTTAAGCCAGTTATTTTTAGCTCTCTGAGCCCAAAAAAGGATTTTTTGTTTAAGCAAATCATTTTTTCCTTCCTTAGACTTGTGTCTTTAGGGCCTAAAAGTGCAGGGTTAGTGTGAAGTTTCTCAGTAATTTTCAAAAGCTCCTTCTTCTTAGTTCTGATTTCTGAGTTAATACTAGAAAGCTGAGTTAGAGGCCAATGTGCAGCGTCATCTCCCAGCAATCTTAAACTAGTAGTCAAATTAAAATTTTGCTTCCTAGTTTCAAGATCCCATAAAGTTTTAAAGTGAGTTTGGAAAACACCAGTTTCAATCCACATGTTTTCAAACTTGAAGTCCTTTTTCTGTAAATTTCACAAGGGTTGGTGTCAACAAGCAGGGCAGTGTGATCAGAAATAGTGTTAAGTACATTTCTAAATTTGAAATGGGGAAACAATCTTAACCAACTAAGGTTTTCACAAGCTCTATCTAATCTACTGCAGATAAAGTTAGAAGCATACTGTTTATTACATCAAGTGAAATCAGGGCCACTATAACCTAGGTCCATTAAGTTGCACTGGTTTAACACATTATGGAACTCAAAAATTCTATTCCAATTAGGGTTTGAACCTCCTACTCTCTCATTAGGTGAAAGTATAGCATTAAAGTCACCAGCAATAAACCAAGGGCCAGAAATAGTATTGCTAATGGAAATTAAATCAGACCATACCTGTTGCTGAAGAGCAGGTTGAGTGTGGTTGTAGACTGATGTCATGCAAGAAAAGGCCGCCTGGTTGGGGAAGCTTAGCTCAAAATGTGCCAATCTTTCTGTGGTCCTTTTTGTTTCCACTCTCAGTTCTTGTTCTCTCCAAAGGAAACACATCCCTCCCATCTTGGGGCAATCAGCCGATGGTGAGACAATGTGATGCCTTGTGTATCCAATCTTTGCCAGGCTAGCCATCTTGGTGAGAGTTTTGTTCAGAGTTGCTCTGGTATCCACGAGTAGTATCATCACTGGTTGATACTCTTGAACATAGTTCCGGATTGCCTGGATTATTTCTTGTCTTAGGCTTCCTCTTACATTCCAATACAAGAACTTCATTGATACTGGATCGATGACATTCCTCCACTCTGCTTTGTATGGATCATACACCTTCCCGTCTCTGACGGTTTTGAGATGATAAGGCACTATCTGTGGTGTTATTCCTCTTACTGTTTGTTTGAGCACACAGTTGTGCATCACCGCCAGGCCCATCACCTGCACAACTGGCATCACCCTGTAGTGGAATTCCACCGTCTCCGCTGTTCGAGCCACCTGTACAATCAGTGGGTCGGAGTGTAGAGGACGAATATTGAATTCGTTGTGGTTCACTCTGTGTAATTAGTCGTTGTGGTTCTCCTCCCTCGTCACCGCAGCTTTCATAGCATCCGTCATCAAATGTATCATCAAATTCGGCGTCGTCGAAAAATTCTCCGTCGTCGTCCCATTCTGACCCGGAAGCCGTGAAATCGATGGAGCTCTCTCCGAAAAGAGAGGGAGTGTTCTCAGTTCCGGCCTTGGGGAAGGTGGGAGTGGTCTATGGGCATTAAAGAAGTAGGGGAGGGGGTTGTTATTCAGGTGCGGTGGTGTTTGTCGAAGTGGTGGGAGCTGTGGTGATGGCAGTGTTGCCTGAATCGGGATCGGATTTTGAGATTGGGAATTTAGGGTTTGTGCAATTGGGGGAGAATTTGGGTGTATCGGATTTTAATTGGGGCGTGAGTTCAATAGTAAGTTGATGCATTGGTTTAGGGTCAAGTGTTTGGTCTGGGCTTCTAGGAACATTGGGCCTTTGCTTTTGTACTGGGCCGAGAGGATTGGGTTCACCTTTGGTGGGCTCAAAAGTGGTGATCTGTCCAGATCCATTTGATCGTTGACCAAGTTCAAACTTGCGTTTGAGCTCTCTTTTGGCGGGAGAGTTGGGGAGATCTTTGTTGAGCTGATCTCCAACACTTCCACCGATGGTGAGCTTGGGATTACCACCGGAGCTTCCTGTTGGATCGAGGTTTGAGCTTGGGTTAGCTGTCTCCGTTTTTGTCCTCTGGTTCTGGGAGTTCGTGTGCATGTGACTTGTGCTGCTCTGTCCAAGATTCTCTGGAGCGATTTTGTTCTTGATGTTTTCCTTCTGGAGTAACGTTTCGATGGAGATGGGTTGGAACTCGAAGGAATCTGCATCTGGGAGCTTGTGACTTCCTGTGTTTGTGTTGGAGTGTTCAAAGGAACTCCGTTTAGGATCAGAGAGTTGACTTCCGGTAGGGAAGTTGGTGGAATGTTGGTCATGGATAAATCTTGTTGCGGAGGGGCTGTTACTACAGAGTTTAGCAGCATGTTTCTCATCTCTGTTGAAGAGGGGATTCTTGTTATAGCCGATGGAAGTGGAGAGTAGGGTGAAATTGGAGGAGATGGGGATGGTGGTGGTCTGTTTGTGCGTGCGCGAGGAGTTTGGTTTCTTCTTCGATTGGTGAGTGAGCTTTGATTTGTTCTTATTTTTCATTGTTGAGGGTTGCAGAGGGAGTGAATTGGTTGTGAAAGTGATGGTTGAGTTTGTAGTGTTGTGGAGATGGTTTTGTTTGTTAGTGTTGGAAGGTGAAGAGTTAGTATTGGTAGAAGTGTCTGGTAATATTGGGTATGGTGAAGGGATAAATGAGCTTTTAATATCTGGTTCCGGCGTGACAGAGGGAGAGAAATGTGTTGCAGTTAATAAACTGCTGATGTTGTCAGAAACGAGAAGCTTGGATTGGTCAGTTGTGCTCACGCGCGTAGGTTCCGTTTCTGGAAAATTAGTATTTGCAGAGACAGAGATTTGTTTCTTGTTTAGGGGGATAAGAATCTAGCATCTAGATTCCTAGTATTGGTGATGGCATGGGAATTATCCTCTGCAATTTTGATTCCAATTGGTCTAATTCTGATGTTCTGTTTCTCAGGAATGACACTGGTCATTTTTTCTTTTCCTTTTATTTTTCGTGTATCAGTCTCCTTGCCTGCATTTGCAGACTTCTGGTGATCTTCAGTAGCAGATTGTGTTTGATTCTTGGAATTTTTAATTCCTTTTTTTCCTTGGACCACATGCCACTTGTCATCCTTCGTCTGGGTTGTCTGGTTTTTGTTATTCGCCGGATTTTCCTGATTTTTGCCTGAAAGTGTGGATGATTCCGGTGGGCTTGTATTTTCCTCAGCAGGTGATGCTTCCTTGTTTTCTTTCCTAGGTCATTGGATCTGCAAATGACCTATTTTGCCACAGAGGAAGCAAAATTCCGAGCTGATTTCATAAGTGATCTTCTGCTTCCTAGTACCAATTTGCAGAGTTTTGATAAGAGGTTTTGTGGTATCAATTTCTTCACAGATTCGAGCATATCTTCCCCTCTTTGCCTGAGATGTGTGCCAATCTATCTTTAACAGCTATCCAATACCTTTCCCAATCTTTGTTAGCGCTGATACATCGTAATATTCCACAGGGAGCTCTGGTAGTTGGACCCAAATTGCAAGATTTTGAAATGCACCTGAAGTAGGGGTGAAGTCTGGTTTCCATTGTAGGATAGCCAGGTAGTATTTGAAGAGAAACCAAGGTCCCCATGTGATTGCTACTAGGTAGTCTTCTTGGGTAGCAAGTCCGATTATATAGCACCCTTTACCAAGTTCCATTGCAGTGATTGCATTTGATAACTTCCAGAGGCCTTGTAGGTGTTTTTCAACTTGTGGAATTGATTTACTATATCCAACAGTTTGGAGTATTAGTGTCTGTTTCTGTGAAAGTAATGTGCCCTTTCTCTTCCTCCACTGGCTTGTGATGACATGAGGTATCCATGTGTTCAGGAGCTTTATTGAATTGAGGCTCACTTTATTCTTCATTCCAGACATCTTGGGGCTGATTTGCATCTTGCATCACCACTTCCTTGAAGGTTTTGGTGAGGTTTTCTTTTTGTTGGATTGAAGTTTTGTTCAGGGATGCCTTATCCTGATTTGAAATAGTCGAGGGATTAGGTACTTTAGGTGTGTGTTGTGGTGTTGGAGGGCCTGATTTGCCTGGATCACCCATCGTTGACAGATTTCCTGTGCAGGAGCTTGCAGATTGGAGCCCAACTTGTAACTCTGTTTGTGATTGATCTGAAATTTGTAAAGGATTATCTGTAAAGGGGAGAATTGTGCTATTAGTTAACTTTAAACTGTGTGAAATTGGATTGTAGGGTGGTAGGGTGGTTTTGGGGGGTAAGGGAAGTTTGAGTTGGTGCTGGACGTTTTCTTCCTACTTGGTTCCTTCATTTTATTTATAGCTACTTAAATTAATACTACTAATACGAGTGGATTCATGTCTTACCTGAACATTAGTTATATATATTTCCTTAACCCGTGTTTCTTGTTTTAGATTTCAACCTCATATTCTACACGAGTGTCCAACTTGGTATGCTATAAAGATTACTTTTTTAGAATCGGCAAAATAAATATATATAAGACTCATGAGCATAAGGAATGCTCAATGTTAATTACAATTACAATACACACGAAAACGGATAGCTAAAACCGAGATGCGGATTGAATCAAGAAAAAAACTAAAGCTTCCAAGAAAATCCGAGGGCCAACTTTCACCCCAAGCATTTTCTTACAAGCCAAGTCTCCTCACACCAATAACCAATCCAACAAGAACCGAAACAAAACCTACGAGACGACGACACAATACTTCGTAGACAAGACCGGATAGATACAAAACCGATAGAGCAAGAGTAAGGGAGATTTCAACCAGGGGATGCCATAAGGATGGACAAAAAGAGTTCTTCAACCAAAACAATTCTCTTCACACCAACACACCACGAATGCAACTTCAAACTCCAAAGAACCATGACTTCATTCGACCCACTAATCGGCAAAACTCTAGTAAAACACAATCCCTCCACTCTATGTCAAAAGAACGAACATAAGTTGAGTCATTAAGTAGGAACATCGATACGTCCATCAAACGCCAAGGGTCATCCTTGTTAATGCGGGATGGCTTAACCGGTTCCTACGTAACACTCACACAAAGTTCGTCTAATCGACAAGTAGCAAGTAAGTTAAGAAGTGTCTAAAAGAGAGAGCAAATGTGGTTAAGACTTAGAAAGGAAATTTAAGATCCGGCCACAACCTAATCCCCTAACCAAGTTGACCCGAGGTCCTTCAAGATTTTATAAGCATAAATGCTTACTTGAATTCCAACCCGTAGGGGAACGAACTAAATCGAAACCCCTAAACAAGTCACTTACCCACGAGACACCAAGCGCGAGTACCCGGTCCAATTGTTGTAGCCGAGCTCAAAAGCTAACCCCTGTCCAACAAAAGAAAACCAAAACAGTGAATGGGCCAAAACAAAGGGTTAGCCCACTAGAGTTAGAAATCGAGAGGCCCAAGAGATGGACCAAGACGCCACTAACAGGCTGGCTTGACCGAAAAAAGAAAGGCCCAAGGCAAATAAAAGGTTCAGCCCTAGATCACCGCGAGCTAAAGCGCGAGCGTGAGCGCGGACGCGAAAACGTGGACGCGAGCGCTAATTTTATAAAATTATAGAAAGCGCGAGCGCCTTAGAGCGTATTTTTTATACGCCAAATTAATAATATTTTAAAATTTAAACTGCACATATTTATGATACAAATAATAATCTGGGATAAATTTACAAGTAAAATCAAATATGCAGCATTTCCAAGTAAAGTTGTAGATTATGTCTAAAGTAGCAGCAACAAATGTATATGCAAGATGGCATGAGAACAATGTACATGTATTATGCACAGGTCCAAGTCAAGGCAGCAACAAGGTCCAAGATACGTGTTTCATTCTTTTCTCTTTTTAGTTCATTATTTTTTCATTTGTATACTCAAGAATCCACTTTCTTCTTTCCTTCCTCTTTCTGCTTTATGAAATCTCCGCCTTCGCCATATACAGTCCACATTCCACATCCTCTCTTCTCCGATCTATACTTCCATTGGAGCTGCTCAAACTATGTCAGAAGATCTGAAGAGCTTATGCTTTATCTTCCCCATCCCATCACCATCTTCAACTAGCTAAGTGTAGATTCGTCTTTTCCTAGACAAGGTAAGGCCGATTTTCAAAAATTTCAGATGGGATTCCTTGATTTTGGAGTTCTAGAGAAGTGTTAATAAGCCCCAAATTCACCACCATTCTTGATCTCTGCAAATTTGGTACCTAGAGGGCGAACTAATGAGTATTTCTTAGAGCGCGCTCTAAGAAATCTTAGAGCGCGCTCTAACAATTCTTAGGACGCGTCTGATGCCGTTGCGCGCTCCCAAAGCGCGAAAGCGCGTCTAGAGCGCTCCGAAAAGCCTTAGAGCGCGACTTAAGGTGATCTAGGTTCAGCCCCCACTACCCAATTAATTGCCCACCCTGTTTAAAGGAATCACGAAAATGCCACTCTGAACAATAACTCACCAAAGGCAACTTACTGGGAGAAACCTCTGTTTTAAAAAAACAGAGTCCCCTGCCCTCTATCTCCCCTGCCCACACCCTGTTGCAAACCCAAAAATAAAAAACGCTCTTAATACTCTCGCTTCACTCGGAACCCAATCGACCATCGAAAGTTCAACACACAAGACCACCACTCACGCTACCCCTCACCTAGTTAACAAACCTCCTCACACTACACAACACACCCTTGTACGTTACAAAGACAAGACCCAAAATCTTCATTTTTCTTTCGACCCCCACCGGCTACATACAAATGCCAAGTCAACAACTTTATCTTATCTACAATGACCTCGCTAGTAACACCGACACCCCGAAATCTAATGGAGTTCCTAGTTTTCCATAATTCCCACACCGTACATCTCCAAACAAGAGCTCCCATTTTACTCTTATCATGACGAAGTGGTTGAACAAAACTAACAAGAGAATCTCCTACCTCCCCTCTAGGAGTTACTCCCACCCCTATCCAAGCGAGGATAAGAAACCACACTTATTTAGAAATTTTACACTCACGAACCAAGTGGATTGCGCTCTCATCGGCCTCCTCACATACCTTGCACTTTAAATCATTGTCCACCAAAGATATATTTCTTGAAGGTTGCAAGCAGTCGGGATCCTATCAAGGATAATCTTCCAAGCGAAGGCTTTCACTTTCAAAGGTCCGAAACCATCCCAGACCAACTCCAATCAATCTTCAATGTTTCTATCCAAGCTATCCACATTTCCCTTAAAACAAGCACTCCCCAACTTCGTGGAGTATTCCCCGGTAGAGGACCGAACCCAATTCTACCCATCTTCATCCTCGGGCGAACACCTTACCTCCCCAATAAGGGATTCCATTTGAGACACCAAATTTTCCTTCCAAACGAAAATATGTCGTCTCCACCTCCATTTGAAGTTTTCACCCACAAGCGGCTCTCCAACTCTCTCCACGACTTTACACTTCGGATTGGTATCCAAACCAAGGAGTCTAGGAAACGCTACCCTTAAGATGATCCCTTCCTTCACCCACGGGTCCTCCCAAAACGAGACAATTCTCCCATCACCTAGAGTTATTTTGATGTTCTTCAAAAAACAATCTTGACTAGCCACATTCCCAACCAAATCCCTCCACCAAGTGGACCAACAACTTTTAGGCGGGCGACCACTAATTATCAAATACACACAATCCATCAACTTTCCATATTTAGATTCAAGTATCTTGATCCAAAGCTCGTTGCCACCCTTACAAAGACGCCATCCCCATTTACCCACGAGAGCAAGGTTGAAAGCTTTAGGGTCTCTCACCCCAAGACCACCTTCTTCCTTTTGCTTACAAACATTCTCCCATTTGACCCAAGAGATTTTTGTGTGTCCATTATCCTTGTTGTAACCCCAAAGGAACTTTCATTGAATTCTTTTTATATCTTCAATGACTCCCACCGGAGCCACATAAAGAGAAAGAAAGTAAGTTGGAAGGGAGGCAAACACGGACTTAAGAAGAACCACTCTCCCTCCAAACGAAAGTTGGCTATTTTCCAACCCAAGTCTTGAGTTCAACTTATCGAGAATGGTCTTCCAAGATCCTTTCCTACTCGGAATTGCTCCCACCGGATGCCCCAAGTAAGTGAAGGGTAACAATCCCACCTCACAACCCAAGAAATTGGCCCAAGTTTCCAACTTGGACGAGGGAACCCCTACACCCATCAAAGAACTCTTCTTGAAGTTAATCTTTAAACCCGAAAAGAGTTCAAAGCGCCTAAGAATGCTTTTCAAGACGAGCATGTTGTTCTCATAAGCCTCCCCAAAGAATAGAGTGTCATCGGCGAATTTCAAGTGTGATACTTCCACACCTTCCATCCCAACTTTCACCGGGCTACAAACCTTCGTATCACAAGCTTTTGACAACATTCTACTCAAACCTTCGGCAATGAGAAGATAGAGAAAAGGGGAAAGGGGATCACCTTGTCTAAGCCCCCATGAAGGTTTGAATTCCCCGGTGGGACTACCATTCACTAACACCGAAATCCAAGTTGAAGACACACATTCTTTCATCCATCCTCTCCACTTTGACCCAAAACCGGCTATCAAGAGCATTTCATCGAGCAAGTCCCAACTCACGGTATCATATGCCTTTTCGAAATCCACCTTAAGTAAGAACAAGGGATTCTTTCTCTTCTTTGCTTCCACCACAACTTCATTTGCAATAAGGACCCCATCGAGGATATTTCGGTCCCCCACAAATGCCGATTGGTTTGGTGAAAGGACCTCATCGATAACAAGAGCAAGTCGGTTTTCCAAAACCTTTGCCACGATCTTATAATCCCCATTTATAATTGAAATTGGTCTATAGTCGCCTAAACCCAATGGACACTTTTTCTTTGGAATCAAAGAGATGAATGAGCTATTGAAACCTTTAGAGAACTTACCATTAGAATGAAATTCATTGCAAATCCTCACCACCCCATCTTTGATCAAGCCCCAAAATTTTCTAAAGAAACGGAAGTTAAACCCATCCTGCCCCGGGCTTTTATCCAACCCACAATACCAAACCACTTTCTTTATCTCATCCTCCTCGAAAACCCTCTCAATCCAAGAGCTTCTAGCCTCCAAGAGTTTTGCACCCATGAAACCTCTAGCCTTCATCCTAGGCTCTACGGGTTTTGAAAAAAGAGTATGAAAATGATCCATACAAGCCGCTTTAATATCCTTTACCTCTTCTAACTAACTCCCCTCCTCACTAAGACCTTTGAGCTCTTTCAATGCACCCTTCTTACTCACACAAGCATGGAAGAAACTAGTGTTGGCATCTCCCCCCTTCAGCCATTTCGATCTCGATTGTTGGAATTTGATATTACACTCAAGCTTTCTCCAATCCACCAACCTTTCTTGCCAAAGTTTTCGGTTTTCAATTTCAACCTCCGAAAGAGGACCACTTTCCATCTTTAAGTCAAGCTCCTCAATTCTTTGAAGAGCCCCTTCAAGTTTAGACCCAAAATCATCAAAGTTGGAATAATGACAAGTTTTAAGCTTACTCTTTAATCTCTTAAGCTTCTCCATGAAGACAAAACAACCCCAACCATTAATTTTATAGCTAGACCACTCTTTCTCAACCAACTCTACAAAACCTTTTTTATTACACCATCCTCCTACAAACTTGAAAGGCCGAGGTCCCCAATCTCTGACATCAATGGAGAGCCTTATAGCAACATGGTCCGAAACACTCCTTTTCAACTCCACAAGAGAAGGGGAGCCACATTTTTCAATCCAAGCACTAGAGAGGAGGAATCTATCAAAACGGGTGGCACACGACCCGTTGGGTCTATACCAAGTATACTTCCTCTTGCCCATAGGGATATCCACGAGAGCACAATCCAAGATGAAATAATTGAAATCATCGGAATCCCTTCCACCTCTTTCCACTCCCACACCTCTACGATCTCCGGCCGACCGAATTGCGTTGAAGTCCCCACAAACACACCATTCTACACAACCTAACGACTTAAGTTTAATCTCCAAAAAGTTCCATAGAATCTTACGATCCCCGGTCAATCTAGGCCATATACATTGACAATAACCACATGAGAACCATCCCACACACCTTCAACTCCTAAAGCACCATTATCATCCCAACAAGTAGACATGGAAAATACTTTTTTGTTCCACAAACAAAGTAGACCCCCCGAACCACCCACCGCCCCTTTATAAGCCCAATCAACATCTTCATTACCCCACAAAGACAACCCAAGTTTTCTATCAAACGTGTCCAACTTTGTTTCTTGAAAGCAAATAAAGTCAACTTTCTCCTTAACCACCAACCTACGAATCTCGTTCCTCTTGATGATGCTTCTCAATCCTCTTATATTATAACTAATGATCTTCATTGACGACCGTGACTTTCCTCGACCTCAAAGAGTCCGCCCCATCCCTTTCATCCCAAGCTTCAAGATGATCCATGACCTTCTCCTTATCCCCTTCCACCAAGAAACCAAGATTAGCCCCAACGGACCATTGATCTTCCCTTAACTCATCACCATGCTTATTCCAAAACCTATTATTCCCGGCCACGAAGTCACTATGAGTCGGAGAAATGGATAAAGTTTTAGGAGTTGAAACCTTCTTTTTCTTTCCTTTGGATGATTTGTGGTTGGGATTCTTTTTCTTGGTTTTAAGTCCAATTGAGTTCAACTCATCCTCCGACCCCATATCTTTGAAAAAATCCGCTCGACTCGAAGCGTAGTTACTAGAAGATGACCTAGCCACGGGAACCAACGGCGGTTTATTTTAAAGATATATGTGTCTGAAGAGACAATCTTAGATAGGGACATTATATGCTTGAGATCACATTTAGTATGTATTATTTATTCAGCAATAATACAATCTTTATCTAAGGCTTCGTATTCATTATTTAGATAATTTGTTTGTCTGTTATTATTTAATGTTTGACTCCATGAACATAAAAAATCAATGAAACTAGTGGGAGCTTATTGGATCAAACGCTTATGGTTCTAAAACCCGCCGCTGGTCAAAGATCCACTACTTACACGGAGAGTATTGGATATGCCAAGACCAGAATGTGGCTTGCATCATATCTTTAAAAGATGTAGTTGATCCCACAACTACGAGGTAATAGATTACCCATGATGGGCACATGATCACTTGGAAGAAGTGATTGGCAATACCCAACCACGAAACCATTAAGGTTTTGAAGCTATTCCAAAGTGTCTATGGAAGTAGTGGTGATAAGGTAGTGAATAAGTCCTTAGACTTGAGGGCATTGCGAATGAGTACATCTAACATCACACTTTGATTATAGACAATGCTTGCACCTAGCCAATGGTAGATACGTCTATAGTTGGGTGTGATGTGAAAGTGTATGTCATTCGGCAATGGCGCCAAGATCAGGATTCATTCCCCATGAATAGCTGATATACTATGGGAGGATTTCAGTTCTCATTGTTAGTGTGATTTGTTAAGTTATCGGCTGGTGCGTATGGCATGTTCAATATGGTATTGGAACATGTCTGTTGAATCAACTAATAGAGTGAGAACAATTGAGTCATTAAGATCAGACACTTAAATCTTTGGTCGCGGCTCAATAAAAGTTATCCGTGAAATGAAGGGACATTATCACTACATGCCTTATCGACATGTGGATTTGCATTCCTTCAACAAACGTCCTCATTGTTATATATTGTCTATAAGACCAATTAGGAATCTTATGGAACTCTAATGATGGAGATTATTAGTGATGTTTCAATGAGGCCCTATGGGTCACACAATACGGTCGTTGTAAGTCCAGTGAGATATTAATTAATTGATTGGATCATTATTAATTAATAGTATGGAGAAGTTA
>JAQRGC011795912.1:0-10990 GCA_028659135.1 Plantago lanceolata
TTGTTTAAATATTTTTTTATACGTTGACCCGGGTCGACCCGGTTGAACCGACTAATGTAGGTCGTCCGGGTCAACCTCCGGGTCCGGGTTTCAAAACATAGCTTATGTGACCTAGGGCGAGAAGCAAATCTAGAGCACAAATAACTTGCTTCTTCCATTGTAGTTTTCTTATGTTGTTGTTTGTATTTGACATCTTCCATTGCTTCGCTGACATTGAATTCATTTTCCTCTAATGGATTTAATGCCTTAGGTTTCCATTCATTGTTGGGTTTGCTGGAATTGAGCTTCAAGTCGAACTTGAAGGTATGACATAAACTATTGAACGGTTTGAGTGTTTGGGTGTTTATCTATGTAATTACAACTTGCTAGACATCAATTTAGAGCATAGGTTAGTGATGTGTTGAAAGTATTGAATGGCATGTTCTATGTGTTTCTTTTTCAACAATGTTGAACTGTGTTGAAACTATTGAATGGTAGTCGAATTGCATTGTGTGATAGTAGGCTTTATGTTGTCACCGACTGACATGACATGAAAAAAATGAATTCGCCGTTTTTGGGAGCAATTGTACCCGCAAGTGCTGTAGTGAATGCTCTAAGAGCAATTGTAATGGGAGCGCCTGTTTGATTTCAGTATGTGATAGTTGTGAACTGAATTTTGTATCTTCTGTCATCACAAGTACAAAATGAAAACTCATGGTTGGGTTGTAGTTGTCTGTACTTTTAGATACAAAGTTCAATGTCCAATACGCTCTTATTGTTGGAAGGGAGGTAATGAAGTTCCTGATATGTAGTTTTGTTTTGCTTGTCGCTTTGATACCGATGACTCACCGTATCCAAAGTCCAAACATTAAGTGTGATCATATTAGTAAAACCATGGAGAAATATGTGGTGGCATTTGGTATAAGACTGATCTATGATTGAATGCAAAGTGTTTTTCAGCAGTTGTTTTTAATTTTTACATTATTGAGTCCATTAGTTTTTCTGTTGATAATTGTTGTTTTCGTCGAAGAATTGTTAGGATATATGTTTCCAAATTCTAGAATGTAGTTGTCTTATGAGTCACCATGTTGCTCTTGTTGCAATTTGTCCCTGCAACATCCGTATTTGGGTTGTTATGGAGTGACTGGCATCGAATATATGCACATACAAAGTATGGTTACATACTTTTCTGTGGTATCTTCCCTTCTCAGTTGCAATCATTATACTCGATGTGCATCATCAGTTGATTAGTCATCTTACTTCATGTTTGGTGAACTTCTCTTGCATGCCAGTCACACCTATGGGTTTTATGATCTGCCTACCTGAGCTGTGATTGGAGCTTGGTTTGGTGCATGGCATATGCCTCTTGACTGGGAAAGGACTTGGCAGGTATGGATACTTACAACCTATCCATGTTTTCCCCACATGCTTCTTTCTTGTCCATGAAGATCCATTTTGTATTATAGCAATGGTTTCAACTGCAGTTAGAAGCTGATTACTGATACACTGGTGTTGGTATTTCCTTAATCCCTTTTGACTAAGACCTTGACATTAACATCACGATGTTTTAGATTAGGCCTGGAAGGATTCCTGCTTCCTCGTCTACCTTGTACATTCAGAAATGCAAAGTTTATGAACCAGTTAAAATGATAGCTTAGAAGCATATAACTAATCGACTATAGTGAGAGCTTTCTATTGAATGTGGTCATAGTTGCTACTGTACTAACTATTGAGAACCCAGGGATCGCATCATCTTCTTGTGCATTTCCTTTCCTTTTTGGAAAATTTGGAAATTAACCGTTTGGCAATGAGCCTTCATTTATGAGATTGCTAGTTCCTGCAACACATGTGCTGGCTCCAACATGGTAATGAAACATTGTCCTGAATTTGTTGTGCTTCGAGAATCCACTCGGGATACATTCAAATTTATGATTCTCGGTTAAAAGGTCTTAAGATGAAACAACTAATAAGCAATCCAACAATCTCTGCTTATCTGATTAAATGAAACACTTCTTGTGTCAGTTTGTGGCATGGATTAATCTCATTTCCTTTATTGACATGATTTTTCTTTATCTGATTTTTTTTTTTGCAGGAATGGCCAATTTGCGTGACTTATGAAGCTATTATAGAATATAGGTTACTTGGCTGGAATGGCAATATCCTCCCGCTTTGTTGTCGTCCATAATCAACACCATCGTGTCAAGATAGATTAATTCCGGAATCAAAGTGACACAGTTTTTTTTTTTTTGAAACGGCAAAATTTTCATTTTATAAATTAAGAAAGAGCATAGGAGATGCTCGAGAACAAATACAAAACGTCAAAGACGCTCCCAGATCTAACCGTGAATCAAACACCGAAACACAACATAAACCTAACAAACCCTAAACCCCTTGAGTCGAGTCCACGGCAATCAACACCCAAACCTATTCGACCTCAACACTGAGACTGGAGCGCACAATAGATGGAAACGGAAGCTATAAGAGAGGGCTCGGGACTGGACCCACAAAACCAAGAACACCTAAACCAACACCCGAACTTGAGCTGAACCCTCGAAATCGGCAACACCGAAACCAACACCCGATCCTGAACCAAACATGAAACACCCAAACCTGAACTGAAACCACGAAACCGGAGGCACCTAAACCAACACCCAATCCTGAACCAAACACTGATACCTGAACTTGAACTCTCGAAGCCGACGACACATAATCCAACACCAGATCCTGAATCAAACACTCATACCTGAACTGAACCCACGAAACCGGAGACACCTAAGCCAACAACCAATCCTGAACCAAGCACCCGTACGTACCTCACAGCTCCGACCAAACACCAATACCAAAATCGATGTCGAAACCAGGTTGATCAGTGGACCGAGAAAAACAAACGACGTCACCACTGAACCTTATAACACCCAAACATCACTCAACATGATCTCCAACACACTGGTAGACAGCGGCGGCAACGAGATTGCCGAAACAGGAAGATCAGACGAACGAAAAAATGAAAAAAGGAACGGTGAAAGACGGTTAAAGCACGTCTCCCCTACACACTAAATCACCACCGGTGACTTGGACGCAAGATGCCCAAACCAAAACCCTACGAAAATAATAACACGTCTTGAAACAAATCCGAACCTAATCCAACACCTCAGCCCAAGCTTAACCTAACTCCAATTCACTACTACTCTACCCAACAGAGGCGACACTCGAACCAAAAACTTAATCCCAAACCAACAAAAACACAGTACCCCCAAAACCTGAACCATAACACGTCCCCCGGAACAGAGCTCGACCAACCCCAGCAAAACCTAACAGCAGCCACGGTTCTCCTGGCACCACACTCGGACATCGAACCACACCAACACCTCAAACTCAACACCACATACCGGCCGCTGCTACAGTATTCTATATCCAAATCAAAAACTCAACCCCAAACCAAAAGCGAGCCATTCTGAAGAAGAATCAAGAAGTAGACCCAGGTGCGTGAAAGAGGACAAGATGCTGCCAGCACAACTCCCCTGCAACCGGAGACTTCTACTGCACCTCACCAAGGAAACTCAGCTCCATCCTACACTTTGATTTAGGTTGCGAGTATCATCAACCACACCTTCCTGCGTAAATCCAACGGGAAGTTCCCATCTTGAATTATTAAAGGCTCCCGATCTAAAACGGGAAAGGCAAAGATACAATGAGATGAATGAAGTACCATCTTTGTACATCAGCAATTACTAAATCTAACTCCGTTTAAAAAAAAATTACTAAATCTAAGTACATGAAATTGAATGAATTTGCTGAGAATTTATAATTTTTCTCATTATAAATTTTCCATCCTTTTCCTACAAATATTTGTAATAATACCAAAGTAAAGTATATTAGGAAAAAATATCATAATTTTCCTAAACAACTATAGATTTTGGTATTAATTGGGACACTTCCTCATATACATACAAGGCTATAAAAACAAGCGCTTGTTATATTGTTGTTACACCGAACAAGCCAACTCAACCCAAAAAAACCCAAAAAACTTGGGGGTCCAGCCGCCGAAGCCCAATCGTCCATTCTCTCTCCGCCAGATCAACGGTAATTCTTCTCTAGTATTATAGTATTCTGCAACACATCACTAGTCTTGCTCAACATTCAAACTGTTTAGGTTTTTCTTTGTTTTTTTTTTTTGCTAACAAACACACGATTATGAGTCGTTTTCACTGCATGTATACAGTTTTCGTACGATTATGTTATCTTCGTCTGAAAAGTCACTAATTTAAATTCAGTTTCATTCGGTTTTGATAAGTTCAGTTCATAGTTATTATTTTTATTTATATGCTATAAGTAAATTCAATTATGTTCAATTCAATTCAACTTTGTTCAATTCAATTCTCAATTGTTCTCTTGATTCGAATTCGAAGAGAGCCTAATTTGGTTGTGCTAGTAGATCGCTGTTTGGCTGTTGTTGATTCGAATTCGAATTCGAACAGTGTTTTTTGGTTTTGGATCATCTGATGTTCATCAAAGAATAATTTGAAATTTACTAATTAAGCGGAATTATGTAGATTGTTAAACATTATTTTTTCAAGTATTTGTGTGCTATATGATCGTAGTTTAATTCAATCGAAAACTTAGGGTACGAAAAATCATTCAGGTTAATGAGAACAAATCTAGTTTATGGATTGTGAAACTTGCTTGGAACAAAAACAGAAACAACTTATAGTTGCATAGCATAGCATTGAATTGATCCCTGTAGAGATGGTCACATGAGTGTATCGTCTTGAACCTGAATGCGATACCGTGGGAATCCGGTGCGCAAATGAACCGTGTTCTGGACTCTGGAGCGGTTAACTGAATCGTGTGACCCTGCTGTTTAATGGTTATGTACGTACTAACTAAACTACTTCTGTCTCTCTTGCAGAAAGATTTATGTCTGTGAAGATGGAATTCACTCTTGACCAGTTTGCAGATCAGGAGCTCTTTTCGGAATCACAGATATTCGGCACAGAAGGTGAACTGTACATTGACGAGTTAGTAAATGAGTTAAGTAAGGATCAGTTACCTCTCAACAGGCCGGAAGAACGGCCAGAAGAACAGCCGGATGAACAGCCAAATCAACATCCTGTAAAGCATCGTAAGAAGAAGTCTGTCGTCTGGAACCACTTCCATATTGTGGACGATGGTGAGGGACGCAGACGGGCCATCTGTAATCAATGCAGCCAGTCATATTCTTATAGTACTGGGACTAGGGTAAATGGCACGAGTCATCTTAAACGTCACCTTAAAAGCGGTAGTTGCGTTCCAGGTTTGGCAAATCAATCTCCAAATACGCGCCCAGCTAAATCTCGCCAACCAAGGAGGCGTCTTCTCCCAACCGCAAGTGCACCTGCCATTTCCTTTGATGCTGACAGGTGTAGCAGCGATATTTCCAGGATGGTTACTATGCATGATTATCCCCTTCACATTGTCGAGCAGCCCGGATTTGTGGAATTGGCTAAGAAGCTACAGCCTCAATTTGATATGGTTACCAGTAACACTATTGAAGCAGAATGTTTGGTGACCTATACACGAGAAAAGCAGGAAATAAAGAAAGTTATCGACAGTATGCCGGGGCGAATCTGCTTGGCTCTGGACTTATGGTCGTCTTCTCAAACAATTGGCTACATATTTGTGACAGGACAGTTCGTTGATAGCGATGGAAAAATCCAGCGGAGGCTAATGAATGTGATTATGGATCCGTATCCAGATTCAGATTTTGCCTTGAGCCGTTCTGTGGCTGCTTGCGTCTCGGATTGGGGCATGGATGGCAAGTTATTCTCTGTAACAGTCAATCAACCACTTAATGATGCTGTTGCGGACAATATTAGAGCTTTTATGTCTGTTAAAGGTCTTAACGGCCCGTTGTTGGTGGGGAGTTGTCTTGCGCATGCTCTTCGTAACACAGTCCAAGCTGCATTGGCGCTGACACATGGTTTAGTAAAGAAAGTAAGAGATACCGTCAAGTATGTGAAAACTTCAGAGTCACGCGAAGAAAAATTTATTGCGCTGAAACAGAAACTCCAAGCACCTAATTCCAAGAGTCTGTCCATTGATGACCAGGCTCGCTGGAACACAACGTACGAGATGTTAATTGCTGCTTCGGATCTGAAACTGGTGTTCTATTGCATGGATACTGCAGATCCTGATTACAAAGGCGACCTTTCAGCAGTTGATTGGGAGCAGGTAGAGGTTCTATGTTCTTATCTGAAACCGCTGTTTGACATGGCCAGTCAGCTTACAACCCAAACCAGTCAAACGATCAACATGTTCTTCCATGAAGCATGTGATATTCAGGTTAAACTGGCAGGTGCTGCTGCAACAAGTGAAAATCCATTTGAGAGCGCACTGGCCAGGTCCATGCACGAGGAATTCGGAAAGTATTGGAATAGCTGCTGCTATATTTTAGCAATTGCTGCAGTTATGGATCCCCGGTTTAAAATGAAGATCGTTGACTTCAGCTTTTTGAAACTATATGGAGAAGAAGCTGCAGCTGAATATGTTAAAATCGTCAACGAAGGAATCCATGAGTTATTTCGTGAATATGCAACACTTTCTTGGCCTCGGTTTGCAAATGGATTGCCAGCTACAACAAATCATCTCGAGGGCTTTGATGCTTATATTGAAGAGAGTACGAGCAGCCAGGCTTCAATAACGGAATTAGACCAGTATCTAGAGGAGAGAGTCCATCCTCGGGTGCATGATTTTGATGTTATAGGGTGGTGGGAGGAACACAGGATCAAGTATCCGACTGTCTCGAGGATGGCTCATGATATATTGTCAATCCCAGTTAGTACTGTTCCTGCATCGTCTGTGTTTGATACAAAGCAGAAGAAGATGGATAGTTACAGGAGTGAACTGCGGCCTGATACCATTGAGGCTCTTTTCTGTGTCAAGGATTGGCTTCAGGCAAAGACGGTACAGGAAGTAGAAAGCAAGGAGGATGCAGTTGCGAAAATGGAAGAGGATCAAGTGTCTATTTAGTGTTTGATTTGCTTCCTTTACCTGCATAGTTGATTGTTGTAACATTACTTCACATTTTGATCAGATTTTCCTACAGATTCTTATCAGTTTGTTGTTTATTTATGTATAGTCCATTTTGGTGACTGGTTGTGGAATCAAGTTGTTATATATATTTCTTACTGCAAAGGGTCACATGATTCGTGGTTTGTCTAGAACAGAAATGCGATACGCACCACTCAAGAGACTCATCCTTCCGGCACTTGTAACATCGATCACAGGAAAAGCGTACATCATAATCCCACTCACTATACCTACCTACAGGCCCCAGATACGTTATAAAGCCGAATGCTGTTGAAATAATACAATACCCAACACTGTGAAGAACGAAGTGTGGGCGGTACAATAATTGCTAGCAGCTTTGCTTTCCCGGCTCTGCGAGTAATGTGCAAAGCCGACAAGGCACAAGGTTTCAAAAAAGAATGGGAGATAACTGGAGTGCCTGAGGCATAACGTAGGATGTTGGGGTGACAGACTTGTAGATCGCAAATGAGTAGATAAACCAGATGAAGTTGTTTAACATGGAAGCTAGAATCGGGTACGGCTGGACAGCATTGATTATTCCGCTATAGAGTTTACAGAGTAGGAAGGGGATAGTAGAACAGAGAAACTGAAATGAGACTCGCAATGATACCGATGAACGTTACTACGAACGCCATTTCCAATCTTGTAGTTTTCAACTTTTACAAGGATCCTTCTTAAATCAGATTTCAATCGTATAATTCTTTCGTTTCCTTTTCTTATAATTAACTTCTCATAGTCATAAGCTAATTATTTTACTGATGAGATAGGACACTAAAAACCAAAAGCTTCAGAAACCAATTTACTGTCTGTTGAGTAGCAAAACATCAGATTAACATAACAATAAGAATAATCAGTTCATCAATCTGAAAAGTTATCCAACAGTAGAAACAACGACATAATAAATATCAATTTCTCTTTATTGGAGGCCCTATAGAAGAGCAAACATACAAAGGGAGAACCATCACAACTCCAATAAAAAGTTTAGCAGTAGTTGCCTTTGTAGAAATTCTGGAGAAATTCAGTCTGGGTTTCAACCTTGGTGGTTCCTTGGTCCTGCGATATTTCTTTACGGCCTAAGATGTACTGGCCAAGAATATGGTGCCGTTGCTTTGAATGCTCCACGACGTTATTCAATTCTTCAAGCCCCTTGAAGAGAAGCAGATCAATGACCTGTGCATCACCAATAGAAATGAGAAGAAAGGTTTACTATTGTTGTAACTTGTGCATTGGCAGCTGTTACTTTGCCGCATATAAAGGGCAGAAACAATCAAAATTCATGGTAATGGCTAAATCCCGAAGCTTAAATTTGTGAAATCATCATGTCCGAAAATTAGATCTCCTTAACAGCGAAAGGACAAAATTCAGCTCTCCCAACCAAAATTGTTGATCTAAATCTTACACAGTACATAGTATAATACAAGTCAGTGAAGTCACTAGCAAAGCTTGACACTGTCCAGGAAAAAGACCATCCAATGTTATGCTGGTTTTACTCTGGACCTCAAGTTCTAATATATCAGCATGCATGCTTAAAAATAAAGCCTCGAAGTTGCAACAGCATTCTTAAACAAGCAGCCAGTTTTGGGATATGATTTAGTATAAGGCACAAATTAGATATCATGCGTATTTATCAGTGATGGGCACCCAACTTTTTCATAGTGACGGTCACATAATGAATTACATGATACTATAAGTCATGGAACAGGGCACCTCATACAACTTCACATCTAGTAAGTGTGTAGCTTCAGATCATACTATCTAGTTTTTCAGATGACCATGACTTTAGAGTTTTTTAATGAGAAAATAGGTCAACAAAACACGTCGTCTTCTTATTTTACCATCAGATCTTTACAAACCATATTTTGAGCAGAGGAGAAGAATAAAACAACAAAAGAAAACAGCTCCCCAAATTGTATTATATGGAGTGTGGGGATTGTTTGTGGTGTGAATGTGGTGGGGGGGGGGTGTGCAAAAGCTGCTGGCCACCATAGTTACACCAAAGCAGTCTCTCGTGAAACTGCAAACAGGGGATATTCATGACATTACTCCTCAAACACTCTTAGTCTTAGAAACTATGGTGCTCCTATGGTCCCCACCCCAGTTATCCTCTTGACCCACTATTTTTCACCCTTAATTTCCTTCCTAATTTGTCAATAATATAACTTCTCTGCAAGTAACAAGTGATCTTGACTCTTCAAACATCTATGTTACTCCTATGGAACAGCAGGAGCCAAGTTCTGGCCATTATAAGTTCGTATCTATGTTTGATAAAATATTATGTGAGATGGACAGCGGCATCTACATAATAGCTCACAAACATCTTAATATGATCTGTTTAAACTCTATCAAGCATTGATTTGAAGTTCATTTATTTCCTGGGTCAATACTACCCTTGTGCACAAAAAAAAGATCAATTGGTGAGGCACATATCCAATCTTAAAAGAACGTATCACTGATTAAAGAAATTTACGCAGCTGGATCATAGTAGCATGCTCATAAATACATCAATAAAGATAAAAATAATTTTTCGTTGAATGTATTCTCCAATACCATCTTGCACTGAAGGGATGAACTGAAGAAAAGTATATACGAGCTGCCATGTTAACTCATCAATAACCAGGCAACCATTTAAAAACCAAACTATATTGGACACCAAACTTACACTCAGCAACAAATATACAGAGTCCTCAACAAAAGAAATTTACACAAATTGCAGGTGGAACCCAAAATCAGCTTCATAGCTAAGCATGTCAACTCCAGTGGACTTTGATTTTAGAATACATTTTCTATTTATTAATGTCCAGATAACTCTCACACACACACACACACACTAAGAATAACTAACAGTTTCATCTCTGATCAATCTCTGCGGTCGTCCGATCAAATGGATACTGGAATGTGGCCAGGATAAACCAGTCAAGTGTTTTTTCTTCCTATAACCCAGCATTACCTAAACCTCAGATTTCTAATAGCTACATAACTCTAAGTACCATCCCAGCATAATGGAGAATAAAATCCAGTTTTCCTCTCAGCATTACTAGATACCTCATACCATCAATACTCCCTAATCTCCTCTACATCGAGAGACAAAAACAGCTCAATTCAACAAACACTAGCAGTTCCATCTATAGAAAAAACAAAATTACGAGCCAAATGACCTAATTCGAATTCTAATAAGACCACCACTATCCAACGAATTTACAGTCATTCAGAAATCAGATGCATTGAATTGGAAAACACCGAAATCGAGAGATTACCTTAGGGTTCGTGATCTCAGCGTTCTTCCGAAACTCGGAAGCGATAATGGAGCGAAGCTGGGCGGGAGTAACAACATCATCGATGTTGTAGATTTCCCTGATAGTTGGGATAGATCTGCACGCCGTCTTGAAGAAATCGATCACGCGCACACGCGCCTCCGCAAGGTTGGCTGAGTTGGGCGGACATCGCACGAATTTCACCGACGACGCCATTTTCTCTTGTGGTTTTTGTAGAAGGTACAAAGAAGAACCAGATTACTGCTGGGTTGAATTGAAGTGTTGCAAACGACGTAGCTTTGGCGTTTAAGATTTTTTTTGGGAATGTGAAATTGTTTGGGAAAATAACAGTTTATCACCTTAGCATCTAGACATTCACATTTTGCGATGTTAAAGTTTGGGCAGATTATACTTGCATCCCCTTTAAATTTTCTAATGAGTAAGTCTCATGAAAATCGATCTTTTCTAAACATTAGGAAAATCAACATTTTATCAAGTATAAACTAGAGAAGTGTATTCAACACTTAGGTAGAAGGAGTATTGATTTTCCTAATGTGTTGTAAAAGTTGATTTTCCTAAGACTTTACCTTTTCTAATTACATCCCAACCCACTATTGCCCAAACATTCACATATAAGCCCAACACCAGGATATTTTTTGTTGATTTTTGTCTTTTGAATTTTAAAAGTCAAT
>JAQRGC011796099.1:0-14311 GCA_028659135.1 Plantago lanceolata
GCGGGACAGGGTTTCAGATCTGAAAACACGGCTGAACAGAAACACCGAAGATCGGCAGCCTCTTGAGAGCGCGTACGATGTCCGATTTCAGTGATTCCAAAGCCTAGAGCTTCGTCTTGAAGAGAGGAATAAGGAATGCCGGCTCGTGTCTTGATCGGAGCCGCCACCAGAGACTGGTGGCCTATCCGGCGGGACAGGGACAAAAAGGGACAGGAGGATTTCTGTTTTCTACCTAGTAATCTTCTACCAGGTAATCTTCTAAGTACATTAAAACGCGACAACTAGTTGAAAAACAAGTGTATCCAAGTTGAAAAGATGCTCTATTATACGTACCAACAACTAGTCAAGTTAACTGAATACCAGCAAAATAGAGATTGACAACACATTCTCTTGTTTTTCTTCTTTCTCAAAATCATTTTTTCTTTTTTGTCCAAAACCTCTGTTCCGGTCTATCATCACTATTCAATATCTCGAGATTCTTTTCTTCTAGAATTGTTAATTTGAAGAAGCAATGAGATGAGACAATCATTTGCATTCACTATTGAACCTAAGATAATTAATTTGAACATGAGAAAAATGGATGCTGTCTTTCGTTGTCCAACTTGCTGATAGTCCCATACACAAGAAAACAGAAAATTATTACTAGTAGTATTAAATATCTGTTTCTTAATCAATCAACAAAGTTATTCAAACCAGGACCTCTTCGGCCACTTACTTCCAAATCGAATGAGAGACTATTATTCAATAATCCCTCCCACTTTTTAAAAAGATTTCTTATAATGTCTGTGGGTGATATTTAAGAGGCTCGTGTCGTGGGGTTGACAATTGACATCAGGAGGCTCTTTAATTTAATGAAATTTACCATGAAAGATAAAAGTTTGCAAAAGTAGATTTTTAAAACGAACTCAAATGAATAAAGGGCATAAAAAGTTTAAAGAAATAAAAAAAAGGTATATTATGTAAATAATCATTACTAGTATCTATATCTATGTATCTATTTAAACCGGGACGGAGAGAGAGTAAGGTTTCGTTCAATACAACTGAGAGTTTCTGAACTGAATTGAATTGATTTGAACTGAACTTATCTAAATTGAAATGAACTGAATTGAAGTATAAATTAAACTAAGGAAACCTGAATTGAACTAAATTGAACGGAACTGAACTGAAGACAACTAAAATTAAAATTAAGGTGAACTGAACAGAACCTAACCTACCACCTAACATATTCCAGCATTTTGTCCATCTCCAACACCTCATGGCATTACAATTTTGATGACCTTATAAACAGACACATTTTTGCAAACTCTTTATAGTTTCATCACATTGGGGCGGTTATACCAACACCGAGCTCTTCAATATTCACACTTCACTTCACCACTTTCAATCTCTATATATGTCCAATCTTATTCAGTACTGTGTTAATACCTACCACTAGTTTCTTTCTTCTTGTTCTTGTTCTTGATCTTGATATATCTATGTGATCACTGCTCATTATTTACTGTTAAACTGAAACTTGTGCTAAAACCATGTCTCTTGTTTCTTGGGTTGAATCCCTTGAATGTTCATACCATCATGATTTTGGTTCTGGTTCTGGTTCTGGTTATGCTTCAGCCATCTTACATTGGCTGGGGTTCATTTTTCTTGCACCATGTCCTCAGAGACTCCTTTTCTCAGCCATCAACATCATTTTTCTGCTTCTAATTCTTCTATTAGCCCTCCATAAGCTACATTCCAAGTTTCGAAATACGGGTTCCTCCGCTCTCGAGAAGCCTTTGCTCGGGACGGAAACTCCGGTTATGCGAATTTCGTTATGGTTTAAGGTTTCGTTTGCTGTGGTGGCTCTGTTAGCCTTGTCTTATGGTGTTCTCTGCATATTGGCCTTGAGCCAAGGTGTAGGCGCACAGTGGGACGTAATCGAGTTTTTATTCAGGCTGTTTCAGGCAGTAAGTAATGTGGTAGTTTTGGTTCTGATCGTACATGAGAGGAAATGGCGAGCTGTTTATCATCCAATGCCTATCCGGGTGTACTGGGGTGCAAACTTTGTTCTGATGTGTTTGCTCAGTTCTACGGCTATCGTTCATTTCGTCTCTGATGGAGCCGTTGACCCGAAAATGAAGATGGACGATGTGTTTTCGCTTGTGGTTCTGCCACTCAATGCATATCTGCTTGTTGTTGCCATAAAAGGGTCATCTGGGATTAGTCCAGTTGTCGAAAGTGTCAATCAGAACGAATCGGATGGAGTAGATAGTAATTTGAGTGGCTATGCTACGGCTTCATTGTTATCAAGAGGAACGTTCAATTGGATGGGGCCGCTTTTGCGTATGGGTTACAAGGCTCCTCTGAAATTGAGCGAAGTCCCAGTGTTACCGTATGATCATCGAGCTGAAAGAATGGCTCAACTCTTTGAAATGAACTGGCCTAAGTCTGGGGAGAATTTGAAGCATCCAGTAAGAACATTGCTGTTGAAATGTTTCTGGAAGGATTTCGCATTTACGGGCTTTTTGGCGGTGGTGCGTTTGGCTGTCATGTATGTTGGTCCTGTTTTGATCCAGAGTTTTGTAACTTTCAGTTCTGGGGATAGAAGCAATTTGTTTCAAGGGTTTTATCTGATATTGATACTGCTGCTTGCAAAAGTCGTTGAAGTCCTTGCTTCACATCAGTTCAATTTTCTATCTCAAAAACTTGGGATGCTAATTAGGTCTACTTTGATAACTGCATTGTATAAGAAGGGGCTCAGGTTGTCATGCTCGTCGAGGCAGGCTCATGGAGTTGGGCAGATTGTGAATTACATGGCTGTTGATTGCCAACAGCTCTCTGATTTAGTCTATCAGCTCCATACGTTGTGGATGATGCCGTTTCAAGTGGGAATCGCTTTGTTGATAGTTTACTTTAGCATTGGAGTTTCTGTGGTGGTTTCATTGGTTGCGGTTATAGGGGTTATGTTCCTCACGCTGACAATAACGCGGAAGAACAACATGTACCAGTTCAACTTGATGAAGAATCGCGACTCAAGGATGAAAGCCACATCTGAATTGCTCAACAACATGCGTGTGATAAAGTTTCAAGCTTGGGAAGAACATTTTCTCAAGAAAATCGGTAACTGTCGTGGAAAGGAGTATGAATGGCTCAGTAAGTTCATGTTTTTAATCTCTGGAAACTTGGTTCTGTTATGGAGCGTTCCGGTTGGTATTGCTGCACTTACTTTTGGAGTCGCAACGCTTATGAGGGTACCTCTTGATGCTGCGACAGTTTTCACTGCAACATCAGTTTTCAAGATTTTACAGGAACCAATACAGAACTTTCCGCAGACTCTGATTTCAGTTTCACAAGCAATCATTTCTCTTGAGAGGCTGGATGGGTATTTGACGAGTCGGGAAATAGAAGACAGTAACGTCGAGCGTGAGGAAAGTTGTGATGATTTCAATGCCGTTGAGGTGAAAAATGGCACGTTTGGATGGGATGATGAAGGTACTGAACATGTTCTTGAGGATTTAAGCTTTGAGATTAAGAAAGGACAGCTAGCTGCTATAGTTGGCACTGTTGGGTCAGGGAAATCTTCTTTGTTGGCTTCTGTACTTGGTGAGCTCCATAAATCTTCGGGCAAGGTATGACGTTTTTCATGTAGTTCTTGAGTTATTTCATGCAGCCGTTGTTAGATATAATTTTTATCTGTTATTTACAGGTGATAGTCTCTGGCACTACTGCATATGTCGCACAAACATCTTGGATACAGAATGCAACAATTCAAGAAAACATCCTATTTGGTTCCCAAATGGACAATGAAAAGTACAATAATGTAATAAGAGTGTGTTGTTTAGAGAAAGACCTGGAGATGATGGATGATGGTGATCTGACTGAGATCGGAGAACGTGGAATCAATCTTAGTGGTGGCCAGAAGCAGCGGATACAACTCGCTAGAGCTGTGTATCAGGATTCTGATATCTATCTACTAGACGATATATTCAGTGCTGTTGATGCTCACACTGGAACAGAAATATTTAAGGTAACGTATAGCCATTTAACACTATAAAAGTGTTGTGATTTGTTGTTTTAGCCTTTTGGGTATTGAAAATGTCTCTATAACACCAACTCTTTTGCAGGACTGCATACGGGGAGCTTTGAGGGATAAAACAATATTACTTGTTACTCATCAAGTTGATTTCCTTCATAATGCCGATATTATACTGGTAAGTCGATGCTTCTATGTTTTCCAGTTCATTACTCGTGGATGGATATATCTGATCTGAGTTCTTGGATTTATTAGTAATTGGTTCCATGCTGTCATTATTCGAGTGGAACTAGACATATAACTACTTGATTCTTGGGTAATATTAGTAAGAGAAGAAATGCTTGTTTTTTGTCAAACTTTTAAACTAGGTGTTACGCGAAGGAAAAGTTGTGCAATCTGGGAAGTATGAAGAGCTTCGTGAATCTGGACTGGATTTTGGGGCACTTGTAGATGCTCATGAGACCTCCATGGAGCTAGTAGAAACTAATTCAACAGTTTCTGGCCCTAACCTTAAGCAGCCTTTGAGTTCGCTTGAAAATTCTTCAGCGAAATCTGGCGAAAACATGTCATCAGTTCAGTCCAAGTCCGACAAGGCTGGTTCAAAGCTCATAGAAGACGAGGAAAGAGAAATAGGCCGTGTTAGCCTAAAAGTCTACAAAGAGTACTGTACTGAAGCGTATGGATGGCAGGGACTCACGGCTGTGCTGCTTGCTTCTTTCTTCTGGCAGTTAATGCAGATGTCAAGTGATTATTGGTTGGCTTATGAGACTTCAGATGCCCGTGTTTTTATCCCTTCTCTGTTTATTGGCGTTTTCTCAAGCTTAGCCATCGCTTCTTGTGTGTTTGTAGCCATTAGATCAGTACTTGTTGCTTTTATAGGCCTGAAAACAGCTCAAAGTTATTTCAAGCAAATAATGAACAGTATATTGCATGCACCAATGTCATTCTTCGACACAACTCCTTCTGGAAGAGTATTGAGCCGTGTAAGTTACACTACATTATGTTCCATTATCCACCCACATAGATTTTTCTGCCATTAAAACGATTTTCCCTCTGTTATTGACTAGTGGAATGTTAAATTTTCAGGTATCTTCTGATCAAGTCAATATCGATATCTTGATTCCATTGTTCGTGAGTGTAACTATTATGATGTACTTCTCGTTGCTTGGCATTTTGGTCATCACATGTCAATACGCTTGGCCAACTGTGTTTCTAATCATTCCATTGATCTGGCTGAACATCTGGTATCAGGTAAGCGTTTTCGTTACAATATGCCAATATCATATATTTTCTGAAGTTTTATTTTTCCTGACCAGTTAGGTCCGTTTATCCGGTACATTTCATCTTTAAATACTCTATACAAGCCATTACATGGAGTCATTCTGCTACATTACATGATTTTAGCTTTTACTATGATGGAATTATGCAGGGTTATTACATTGCATCATCTCGCGAATTGACAAGGCTTGACCAGATTACTAAGGCTCCAATCATTCATCACTTCTCTGAAACAATATCTGGCGTCATGACTGTACGTTGCTTCCAAAAACAGGATAAGTTCTTCCAGGGGAACGTTGACAAGGTGAACTCAAATCTAAGGATGAGTTTCCACAACAGTGCATCCAATGAGTGGTTGGGATTTCGCTTGGAAATGATTGGGACTTTCCTTCTATGTATAGCCACTCTTTTCTTGATCATGTTGCCAAGCTCCATCATCCGCCCAGGTACATCTCGATCCTTCGAGAAATTATTACTGCATATGTTCTTTGCTCAATTTGCACTAAGATGGATTTCTGTGAATCTGCCAAGAAAAGGCCATAAAAACGATCAAAAGTCTATCCTTGATTTCTTTAACTTAACCAATGAAGAATGAATTAGTTGATTTCCTTTCTGTTTGTAACGAAAGTAGGTTCCGGAATCACGGGATTATTTTTGTTTCAGTCTGTTAATGTTCAGCAATTGAAGTTCTGGTGCTGACATGTATCTGTTTCATTTGCAAGTAAAATTGAAGGTTGTAGGAAAAGGTTATGCAAAAAGCTAGACCAAATTATTTTAAGGAATTCAATAGAAACATCTCAAAGATTTTGTTTCTTGGGGTCTTTCGTTACTGTGTAAAATTTATGCTATCTGTATAAAATCAAAGTTACTGTCAGAGAACTCAATATTCATCGGAAATCACGATATACATGTCCCAGAATGTTAGATTTTTGTTGTCTTTTTCACTTATGAAACTGATTTCTTAAGCACAAGATTCAAATAACAAGAGAAACTTTTGGTAGGCTGTAAACATGTTCAGAACGAGATAATGAAATCTGTATTGTGGTGAGTTTTGTTCTCCTCTTCCATGCATTAGTAGCCGAGGAATGAGCAATCTGTTCTCAATGATATAAAAATCTGGTTTTCAAGTATTTCGGTTTTCAGTTCTGATGATTTTCGAAAGAGTAGAACTTGGAACTGGAAATAAATTTCTGTCCATGATTGAAATAAAGTGATTTCTGTACTATGATAAGCTCATGGTTGGGTAAGGTTGTCAGGGTCTGTTATTACGTAGCTGTTTATTAGTTTTCGAGTACTAGGACCTTCAAGATTTCTATCAACTGTACATGCTTTGTAGCAAATTAATATTTCCTATTCTACTCGTTCTTTCCAGAGTATGTGGGACTTTCGCTTTCCTATGGCTTGCCGCTTAACGCTGTACTATACTATACCATCTACCTGGGTACATTTCTTGAGAACAGAATGGTTTCTGTGGAGAGAATAAAGCAATTTATAAACATCGGATCAGAAGCTTCATGGACTAAGGCAGATTCACCGGCCTCCTCAGATTGGCCTAATCGTGGAGATATTGAGATCAAAGAACTGCAGGTACAATATCGTTGTTCTCTTGTTTAGAAGCCTTTACTACTGAAAAACTAAGTTTAGACTTTGAGCAGGTGAGGTATCGGGAAAATACTCCCCTGGTGTTGAAAGGAATAACTTTAACTATCAAAGGAGGCGAAAAGATTGGTGTTGTTGGACGAACTGGAAGTGGAAAGTCAACGCTGATCCAGGTGTTCTTTAGGCTTGTGGAGCCTTACTCAGGGTTCATAATAGTTGATGGAATCGACATATGTAAACTTGGTCTTCATGATCTGAGGTCCCGGTTTGGGATCATTCCTCAGGAACCGGTCTTGTTTGAGGGAACCGTTAGAAGCAATATTGATCCCCTTGGCTTGTATTCTGATGATGATATATGGAGGGTATGTGCACAACGACGTTTTTATGTTATTATTCTTTTCTTATGATTTAACTTTTGGATATAAATCATTGTTCTCCTCTCTGTGTTGTCTCGGTTTAGAGTCTTGAACGTTGCCAACTGAAAGATGTCGTATTAGCAAAGCCTGAAAAACTCGACGCATCAGGTAAAGTGTCCTGACCCTGTGGTAAAATTTATACATACAGTTGTATTCATAATACAGGTGAATGCATGGATTTTAATCACGAGGTCTATGCATATAATTGTGTTTAGACTCTAACCCGAACAAGCTAATTTTTGTCCATAGTGGTAGACTCTGGGGACAACTGGAGCGTGGGGCAGCGACAGCTTCTATGCTTGGGGCGTGTAATGTTGAAACGCAGCAAGATCTTGTTCATGGACGAAGCAACAGCTTCAGTTGATGCGCAAACAGATGCGTTCATTCAGAAAATCATACGTCAGGATTTCTCGAGCTGCACGATAATCACTATCGCGCATAGGATACCAACTGTGATGGATTGTGATAGAGTTTTGGCTATAGAAGATGGTGAGTTTGGTCATGATTTCAAAAGTTCAATTCATAACATGAACTTTTATATGCATGCAGAAAAGACTAACATTGAAGTGGACTGTTTGGTGAATTGTGTAACAGGATGGGCAAAGGAATTTGATAGTCCATCAAATCTTCTGGCTAGAGAATCACTGTTTGGTTCATTGGTTCAAGAGTATGCTAATAGATCATCAGGCTTGTGATTTGTGAAACTCTCTGCTGCCTAAAATTGTAACAAGATTTTTTCTGATGGAACCGGGCCCAACGCACTCCGTGGGCTAGGGTCTGGTTCATTAGTTCGCTCGTAGCTTGGAGATATGCCTTAGAATATTGTGGCAACCTCGAGTATTTATTATTTTATTAGAAAATATAAAAAAATTATTGAATTTTCTCTCTCGCAATGGGAGTTTGGTTCCTCTGGCTGGAGGTTATAGTTTCCTTGTCCTTCCCTGCTTCTCTTTCTCCTACTCCATATACGGTGAGATCTTGGCCTTGTAGTTATTTATGGATGGTTCAAGGAAATCCCACAATTTCTGGTTTGCACTTAATACTTGTGTCTAATTTTACCTTGTCTTTTCATTTCAAAAATCAAAACTTAATATTTTACTTGTATACGGCTATCTTAGTTATCAGTATAAGGCGATTCTCTTTTTATGGGCCAAACCTAACTTTAAAACCTTTTCTGGTGGCTGGGTGTTTCGTTTCTCATCTTTTTTGCAGTATACAATCACTCCTCAGGTTCTCACAGCGCCACATTCTTTTCATAACCTTAATCACTTTCATCCTACTACGAAGTGCGGTCATCATGAAGAAAGGTGGTATGGACAGTGTGTTGAGTAAGCTGGTTCAGCTTACAGCTAATGAAGATCAGAAGTCAAGAGTTCCTACGGAATTCTATAATGTCATCGACTATGATATGTGTTTGGTAGGGAGGGTAGTTTCACGGAAACCAATCCTGTTTGATGCCTTTGAGAAAGCGATGCGTGGTGCTTGGACACTAGGGAGGGATGTCAGAATGCAGTCCTTGGGGGTTGATCGAGTGCTATTCATCTTTGAGAATGAAGTGGACAGAGATAGGGTGATATGGAATGGTCCGTGGGCGTTTGAAAAGCAGCTTGTTGTAATCCGAGAAATTCCAGCAGGAACGACACCGGAAACAGTGGACCTGAATCAATGTGAGTTTTTTATACATGTGGACGACGTTCCAACTCTGTTGGTGAATCAGCATGTTGCAAAGTTTATCGGGAACAAGATTGGGGTGTTCGTTGATTTTGATGCGGATATGAATAAGGGTATAGTGGCTACATCTATGCGTATTCGAGTCCGTATCGACATTACGAAACCACTAATGAGATGCTTAACACTTGAGGGTCACAAGAATGAAGTGTTCCAGGTGAGGTTGACGTATGAATGGTTGCCGAATTTTTGCTACTACTGTGGTATCATTGGTCACTTGGTTAAAGATTGCAGTCAGGGATCCGCATTACTGAATCGACATGGCAGGATTGAGGAAGCCAAATTGGAATATGGAGATTGGTTGCGGACTAAAGTGGTTTCTGGGGGACCAAAGCTGCTGGGGAGACGTGCTCAGACTGGTAGTAACATTGTCTTCCAGTCAGCGGATTCAGATTCCGGGAGCAGACCTGGTGCTCCGGTGGACATGACGGCCAAGGGTATTTTGGGAAGAGGTCCGTTTGAGCCAGGTTCCAGTAGTAACGGTTCAGCAGTTAATGCAGGTATACGTTTGACATCAAAATCGGGAGTTAGTAGTGAAGGAAATGCTGGGAGTTACAATTCTGGTAATAATGGCGAAGGAAGGCGGCAAGAGGAATTAAGTGACAGCAATAATAAGTCCTTAGTGGTTTATACTGGTAATCCAACTGGGCCTGGAAAGAAAGATGATATTGGGCTTAAGGTTGGGGAAGGTCATACGAAATTGGGCCTTGGAGTGGGAGTTGATGGACCAAGACAGTGGGCCAATGCTATGGAGATTGACAGATTAGTAGTGGGTAAAACATGGATTGGTGGTCCAAGTAATTTAACCAGACATGTTCCTAGCCCAATCCCAATTTGCCAACCTGGACCACGTGTCCCACCTGGGTTCCAGCCGATCACACTACAGCAGAATCAAATTCCACCCTTGACGAACCCTTTTACTTTTAAAGCACTATCTTTCTCTGGAGGGTCCACTTCTAAGCTTATGATTAATGAGTCAAAGGTGGGGGGTACACAGAAGAAACGGGGTCGTCCAGTGGGGTCAGTTAACACAGTTAAGCGATCTAAGGCTTTAAAAACAGGTGGTACGCAAAAAGGAAAGGGGGAGGATATGCCGGTTAATAAGAAATCTCGACTTGATACTGATATGAATGGACCAGAGGCGGAGGTTGCGGTGCAACCCCGCCTAGACCAATGAGTTGCTTCTCTTGGAACTGTCAGGGTTTGGGTGGCCCTTGGACAGTTCGTGCTTTAGGTGAGTTTCTCTGTACTCATCACCCGAATCTTATTTTTCTTATGGAAACCCGTTTAGGGGATCAGGGGATAAATAAGATAAAACAGACGTTTAATTTATTTGGTTTGGCGGTACCGGCGACTGGTCAATCAGGAGGTCTGGCTTTATTATGGGATAAAAACACAAATGTAATGGTTCAAAGTTTCTCTAAAAATCATATCGATGCAAGTGTTCAGTTGGAGGGTTGTGATAAAATTTGGCGGTTTACCGGTTTTTATGGAGAACCGGATACTAGTCAAAGAAAGAAAACGTGGGGCCTGTTGAAAACCTTATCTTCTCATTCTAACCGACAGTGGGTGGTGTTAGGTGATTTTAATGAAATCACCAACAATAACGACAAGAGAGGAGGGCGACGGGTTCCTGAGTGGCGACTACGAGATTTCCGGTCAGCTCTCTCACACTGCGGGCTAACGGATCTGATCTTTGAAGGGTACAAGTATACCTGGTCCAATCGACAGGAGGTGCCGGATTTTACCGAGATACGATTGGACAGGGGAGTTGCGAATCAAGACTGGATCGATTCCTTCCCGGATGCAGTGGTCTCACATCTTCATACTCGTAGCTCCGATCATCTCCCTCTCCTACTCAGGCTGAGAGGGCCATCGACCAGAAGATTCAGGTACACTCGGCGCCGTTTTCGATTTGAGGCTTGTTGGCTAAAATCAATTGACTGTGAACGAGTTATTCGAGATTGTTGGAAGAATGATATAGATGCTCTTCAGAATTTGGATAATTGTAAAGTCGGTTTGGTGAATTGGGAAAAGGCTGAGTTTGGAAATGTGCGAGATAAGATTAAAAATCTCAAAGGAATATTGGAGAAACTACATCAGCAGCCTTACGATGCGAATAGAAAGGGGAAAGAACAAGCAGCGAAGAAAGAGCTTGAAGAGCAACTTGACAGAGAGGAACTGGTTTGGAAACAACGCGCTAAGACTCAGTGGTTGGCTGAGGGAGACCGGAATACAAAGTTTTTTCACTCTCAGGCGTCAAAACGGGCCAGTATGAATGAAATTCTGAGCTTACGGGATGCGCAGGGGATTCTGTGTGAGGATCGGACAGGAATGGGGAGGGCTGTGAATGAATACTTCAGTGATATATTTCGATCTCGACAACCGTCTTCAGCTGATGTGGATGATGTGATTGAGGTTATGGAACCGAAAGTGGATGCTGCCGTTAACCAGGAGTTGAGGCGACTGTATACTCCAAAAGAGGTAAAACAAGCACTTACTGATATGTATCCTTTTAAATCCCCTGGCCCCGATGGTATGTCTGTACTGTTTTATCAGAGATTTTGGAATATAGTTGGTAACAATGTGACTAATTCTATACTTGCACTCTTAAATGATCATGTTATAGATACCAAGATGAACTTCACTCATATTATTCTCATTCCCAAGTGTCAGTCACCAGAAGCGGTTAATCAATTTAGACCTATCAGTTTGAGCAATGTTATTTTTAAAATAGCCTCTAAAGCTATCACTAATAGGCTCAAACCTCACATGAATGCTATAATCTCTGAAACCCAGTCAGCTTTTGTTCCTCATCGCCTTATTTCTGATAATGTTCTTGTAGCCTATGAAGTAAATCACTTTTTAAAGCAAAAAACAAAAGGCAAGGATGTTTTTATGGCTTTGAAATTAGACATGAGTAAGGCGTATGATCGGGTTGAATGGGTTTTCCTTGAACGTGTGTTGCAGAAGTTAGGTTTTGAGCGAAGATTTATTGAGTTAATCATGATTTGTGTTTGTTCTGTCTCCTATTCTGTGTTACTCAATGGTGAACCCCTTGATACTTTCCAGCCAGAGAGGGGGATCAGACAGGGTGATCCCCTTTCTCCTTACTTGTTTCTTTTTTGTATGGAAGCTTTTAGCGCTTTGATCTGTAACGCAGAAGAGAGGGAGGTGTTGCGAGGAGTTGCGGTAACTCCCACAGCACCTAGGATCTCCCATTTGCTGTTTGCGGACGATACCCTTTTGTTTTGCCATGCCATGGCTGATTCTGCTAGGGAAATTTCTTCTATTCTGCACCGTTATAGTCTAGCCTCAGGTCAGGAAATTAACCTTGAAAAATCCAAAGTGGTGTTTAGTAGGAATGCTGATAGGGGAAGGGTTGATGAGATTAGAGGTTTCCTGCCAGTAGAAGTAGTAGATAAACACGAAAAATATTTGGGGCTGCCAACAGAGATGGGAAGGTCGAAAAAAGAAGTCTTTAGTTGGCTTCGAGAGAGGGTCTGGAGTAAGGTAGAGGGTTTTGGGAATCGTCTTTTGTCTAAAGCGGGGAAGGAAGTCCTTATTAAGTCTGTTATTCAAGCCATTCCTACCTATGTCATGAGTTGTTTTAAGATCCCAAATTATCTTCTTACTGAAATTGAGTCTATTATTGCAAAATTTTGGTGGGGAAACGGGAATGAAAAGAAGATTCATTGGGTAAAGTGGCAGACTCTTTGTGATAGCAAACGGGATGGGGGTATGGGTTTCCGTGACCTTCGCTCTTTTAACATTGCAATGCTTGGGAAACAAATTTGGAGAATTATTCAATATCCAGATTCTTTGTTATCTAGGATTTTTAAAGCCAAGTATTTTCCAAATTGTGATGTTTTAGAGGCCACCTTTAAATCGAATGCTTCTTTTACTTGGAAGAGTATTTTTAGTGCTATGGAGTTGGTCAAGAGTGGTGTTCGGTGGAGGGTTGGGGATGGACGTACTATTGATATATGGCACGATAATTGGTTACCTAGAGATTTTGGTCTTAAGCCGTTTACTCCTGCCCTACATCAGCTACAAGATACTACTGTTAGTTCTCTTCTTGTACCTGGTGGTGGAGAGTGGAACTATTCTCTGCTGGACAGTATTTTCTGGGAAGCTGATCTCCAAACTATTATCCAAATTCCGATTCCTTATTGCCCCATTTCTGATATGAGAATCTGGCACTACTCAAAGGGGGGTACATATACAGTTAGTTCGGCTTATTTTTTGCAGCGAAAATTAAGTATGGAGGCTGAACAGAATCGGCATGGGAATAGTAGTACGGGGTCGTCCATTAATCTCAACTGGTTGTGGAATTTAAAGGTTCCTAATAAAATAAAAGTGTTTGGCTGGAGATTATTTACTAACTCTCTGCCAAGTTTGGAAAAGCTTAACCATAGAGGTCTTGTGGTGGATACTACGTGTTCTGTGTGTAAGTGTGGGTCTGAAAGCTTAATGCATATATTTCATCATTGTCACTATGCACGTTGTGTTTGGGCATTGTCTTCTCTTCCAATACATGGACTGAATATTGAGCATATGTGTGTTGAGGATTGGTTCGCGGCTATTCGGAGCTCTTTGTCTAATACTTTGTTTGAACAATTTGTTGTTACTTGCTGGAGTATTTGGTGCAATAGGAACAAGATTGTGCATGAAAAAATAGGATTTGACCCCTTGGTTACTGTTCGCTTTGTGACAGATTATTTACGGCGGTATCGGGAGGCCAAAATCCAGTTTGCTTGCCCAAGGCCCCCGGAGGAATCACATTCTTGGCAGCCACCACGTGTTCAGCACATCAAATTCAATTTTGATGCTTCAGTTAAGCAAGAACCGGCTGGAATAAGTATGGGAGTAGTTGGGCGTAATTCTGAAGGCATGATTCTTTGCTGGCATAGGCGTTTTATACCACATCTCACCGACCCGGAAGTGGGTGAGGCACTTGCTACTCGTTTTGCAGTCCAGATTGCACGCAATATGCAGGTCCAACAGGTGGTATTCGAAGGCGACTGTCTACGCATAATTAATCAGCTGACTCAGCCGGGTTACTCATTTTCTGCCATTGGGAGTATTTTGCTGGAGATCAAGGAACTATCTGCTTGTTTTGATTCTGTTGTTTTTTCTTTTGTTCGTAGACTTGGTAATAAAGTGGCTCATTTGATAGCTCACGATATTTTGGTTGATAGTTCCGGTTATGATACTCTGCCATTCATGAATCCTGATGTAATTGTTGCTGATGATTAATATATATCATTTTGATGCTAAA
>JAQRGC011796138.1:0-12357 GCA_028659135.1 Plantago lanceolata
CATGTATATCCTTACCATCCATTGATTATGAATCTCACAGTTGGACCACATTTCCTTTAGGCTAATGTCATCATGAAGTGGATACAAGCCTTCAGGAATCTCTGCTCCATGTGCATGGTACCACATTCTTGTTGGTAGAAGATCACCAACAAGCATCATTTGTGAGCAAAGGAAGAGCTCCTCCATAGAGAAGGTTTCAGGATTCACATTGTGAATGTATCTCACCTCACCCCCAATATACTTCATCTCCCGCAAGTACATTGCATGGAATCTGCCACCTACTTTGACCTCAATGCTCCTAACATGTTCAGGTAAACCTGAGATAGGAAAACAAATGTTGTATATCAGTGAATTACCTATGTCATGGTTTAATATTACACAGTTGAAGATATGGAAGCTGTAGTTTATGTAAAGAACCAATAAATTACAGTTTCATCAATCAAATATCAAACCACACTCAGGTGTATAATGATAACTGAAGTCATAAGTCCTTAACCTAACAATATAATTAGTTTGTTAACCAAAACAGAGAGGACACAAAAAGACTACAAATTGGTTTACTTGTTGTGAAAAAAAGGTAAGTCAGTCATGAGTATTTATCTAAAATCTATCAACAAAACATAGGTTGTAATCATGCTGCCCAGTTTTCTCATTATGATTTAAGTATCAGTTTTAGGTATCTTCTAATAGTAATGAGTTGCTAAAGTAGTCCATTATCATTCGAATAACAAGACTGCTTGAAATTGGGACTGTGTAGTGTCCAATTGAATTGTGTTTGTCAATCAAAATGGATTTGCAGAGGGTACATAATCTAACTACACCCCTAAATCCATATTACAAACATGCTCATGATAATTGATTATACTCCATCAACATTTCAGAGTAACCTAAAACCCTAATTACAGTAAAAAGCATGACATCCACACAATTCCGTGAGCTTTGATGTGATTAAGTAAGGGGCATTTTAGGATGAACAGAAAAAAACCAATAAGCTATTTAACAAACTAACCATGCAACTGATGAAAACAAAGATCTATCACATAAAAATAAGCTAATCACAGTTTTACAAGAACAATAAGAGTAAAAGAGTTAGGGATCTTGCCCTTTGGCCTCCTGGCTCCTTTCTTCGGCCCTCGACGACTTGGATAAGGTGTTCCCGGACCGGTACCATTCCCACCTCCTCTCATCGGAGCAGTTAGTGTTCCGCCATTTCCAGCCGGTGAAGCCATCAGAAAATGATTCTTTGTTGCTCAGAGAAGCTGTTGGTGTGTCTGCAGGTGAGTAATGGTGGAATAATGTCTTTATTGGGAAAGTAATAACTCATAAACACTAATAGACTAGAGCTCTAGCTAGTATGTAGCTTTACTTGAAATGACTAAACATCTCTGCACATTATCACCAGCTCCAATAAACAATGCAACTTAAATGGGGCAACTGAAGAGGCTTCCTATTTCAAACACAAAATGATGGGGGTATGGTAATAGCTGAGGCATTTAGGTTATTTCTGGGGCATTTATGTATTTTCAATGTAACTTGTGAAACCAAACTTGCATATCAGCTTCTTAGGTGATATTGTAAACTAGTTATTAGTTCATTATTATGAAACCAACCTTGTGAAACCAATGTTGCATCTCAGGTTATCAGGTGACAGTGTATGTTACCTTATAAATAATGTGAATAATGCATATGCATAAGTGATCATGTTAATTGATCATAACATGTTTAATGTTGGGACAATTTACACAAAGCAAGGTAGGAAAGAGCAAAATGATTATCAGTACATTCACACTGTTGTAAACTAACTCCTAGCATCACACATCAAATGTTGCATGTCCTAAAAAAAAGTCTCCATTTTGGATATATAATGCCCCAAAAAAGGTATGCCTTAAGTGGTGTGGACCTATGTTACATGGCCACATGTATCTTCAGTTAACACAGATATGACAGGCTTTACATTTCTTCACATTCCTCCCCCTATTAATATGATTACAACAGACTTGAGTTTTTCACACCTTCTCCACTACCACTGACTATTGCTCCCAAAAAAAACAGCTACAAGATCCCACAATTCCTACCTGCAACTATGTCAACTCGTCCACTTTGCTTCTGTGGTTCTCGTGCAAGAGTGTACTACTCTTGGACTGATGCTAACCCGGGTAGAAGATTTGCAAAATGTTGCAGATCAAGGGCAAGTTTTTACCTATGGTTGTCTTTTTCTGTATTAATTCAACTTTTTCAATTTTGTACTAATTTCTCTGATCAAACACATGCAGATTCCTCAAGGTTGCACCTACTGGAAATGGCTTGACCCTCCTGTGAGTGACTACTACCGTTCTTTGATCAATGGCTTCATCCAGTCACAGGAAATCCTCAAGGATGAGATTGCTCAGCTTAGGAGACAGGTTGCAGTGCTACAAGGCCATGCAATTGCTACTCCGGCAAGTGATACTAGCTCCACAGTTGCAGATGTTGATCACCAAGCTGGAAGCCAAAGTGATGGATTTGAGTTCCAGCAAATGGGACAGAGCAGTGGTGGTATTATTGATTCTGCTTTTCAGGCTGTGACGACCCAAGCTGGTTCATCTAATGCTGACACTACTAATCCAAAGGCAAGGGAGGGAAATGAGTTTCTGTACATGATGGTCATATCCCTGGCAGTGGCACTTTTCTTTAAATTTCTAGGTTAGACAGTCCTTTAGGAAGGGAAGTGAACAAGTCCTACCTCTGCAAGTTGTTTTATGTTTAAATGTTCATCTGGTTTAAGTGTACTAATCAAGGCCTAGTGCCATTTGTTTGTCATAAGTATTGTATTAAGGTTCTGATGTGTGGTTATTATCTAATGGAAGTTTCTTTTGGTGATATAATGTATTTACTTAATTGCTAATTGTTCTTTAATGTCACTTTGTACTTCAAACTTGTGAAAGTGTTGGTCAAATGGGCTTGCTTTGGTCAGTCAGATTCCTTATCTTTGGATCAAAGCAATAGTGTATCATGTGCGTGAACTACTGGCCCAATAGGTTGTATGACCAAATCAAGGTCCATCAGCTTCACTTCACCTTCTAGACCCTAGGGTTTCAAGGTTCCCTACACTATTTATATGAACTCTTCATCTGCATACTACTCCACACACAGAAATATCAACCATCATCAAAAAATCAATCATGTCTTGGTTCCCACCTCACACTTGTGGAAATCCATTGGCAGAGTTCACATCATGGAGTAAGGAAGATCCTGGCAGGAGATATGTGAAATGTTCCAAGTTTAAGGTGTTAACTACTTCTTCAGTTTTTACTTCATCTGTTTTTTTTGTTAAGTTGCTCCATTAATCTCACTTTTTATTATCATGTGTAGGAGGACGGTGGTTGTGACTATCAACAGTGGATGGATCCAGTGGTTCCTCCCCGATATGTTGAAGTCATCAATGGTCTGAGGAGAACTCAGATCATGCTTGTGTATGAGACTACTAGACTGAAGGCAAAAGTTCGTGCCTTTGAAGATGCTGCAAGGCTCTCCAACAGAGGACCTAGAAATGAAGGAAATGAAGATGAAATCCTTGGTGATGGACCTCCTAGTGATAGTGAAGGAACTGTTGAACTTGTTTAAGTCCTGATTAAGCCTAAATCTATGTTGTTTAAGTAGGTTAAGTTGTTTTAAGTTTAGTGTTAAAGTTTGTTATTGGTTGACACAACCAGTAATGGACTAGGCTAGTTGTTGGTTAACATCTTGGATTTTTATACCAAAGATGATCTACCAAAAGTTGTATTTCCTTGGTTCTAATGAAGTCTAATGAAGTAGTTGGTTATTATGTTGTTGGATTTTTCATTAATAAGCCTTTGCATGATCACAATTGAGTACCAGTAACTGTATCTAGTTGTTGTTTACTAAGTATCACAATTAAAACTTACTACAGCTTATTGTACTACACTTAAAAATAATCGTTTACATCTACCGACTCGTATTTATGTTTTGGCGTCGAATCAAAAAAAGTAATAATAATATTGAACGCATGTAAACGGTGTACTCTATGTCGAAACACAATTCATGGTGAATATTAATAAAAAGCTTTAAATAAGCACAATGTAAAATTCGATCTTACGAGTTTATCGTTTTACATTTTTCGTCGTCTACTATATGTTCGTTTCGAGGTCGACGAATACTTACTTTTGGTTTGAAGTTCTGTAGCCAACCCCCGGTTTACACTATTATTGATTGCATGGCAGTGTCAATATGAGTAGTCTTGAGCCAAAGACCATCAAATCAAATTTGAAATGGTAAAACAGGTTATTACTACGCCTACAACATGATGCACATAGGGGAATAGGCATCCAAAGAATCCAGTCTGAATTGATTAATACATGGATGGGAAATGCCATCAATAATACTTAATGGTAGTTTTGTAAAGCATTAAAATAATATTTTGATTGTATACGATTCGGTTCGTATACCATTATCATGATGCCTATTCAACTAGCCTGCATTCCTAAATACAATACCAGTAAGGTGTATGGAATTGAATTATATACTACAATATATATTCCCACAGTCAATTAACATCAATTACTCTGCAGTGATACCTTTTACGTTACATTGACATTCATATATTGTCATATTAGTAGTTTTGTCTCAGTGGAAAACTTGAATACACTTATGATATCCTTAACCGTAGTAATACAATCGTTGTGGTAGTAACAAAAACTATGCCAAAGTTCATGAATCATGCCTCATTTAGAAGTCGGATCACTAATGCCCATTTGCATGGTTATTGCGAGCATGTTCATGTGTGTTTTACGTTGTCAGTATAAGGTCAAGACCATCCGTAGTTACATACGAAACTATAACAAGGTTTTTTTCTCACATTTTCATACTTCTTCTTATGGCCAATACGATAAACTAAAGTAAGTGCACAACGACGATATAACTTGTTCGTAATACGTACGTAACAAAAAACATATCACATATAAATACAGTCCATCAACCATCAACCACTAACATTTAATAGATAGTTGTAAGATCGCTTATATCGATACAAACACTCAAGTGTTTGGTCTTGTGTGTATGGTCATATCCTATATGACTTGATGATGCTAGTGTAATAATGGCGAGTGACCACCATCAAATCCATATCTTTTTCTTCCTGCCAAATTGATTCAATTAGCATCAAAAATAGTAATGCTAATTGACACCTACATGTGCATCAATTGACACCATCTGCAGCCTTCTTTATTCGGGCGGGTCGGATTCTCCAATACCCCCAATACTCAAATTGCACTATAAATAGACAGATTGTGTTTTGCTGTATCACTCAACAAACACTTCAACTTCCTTCACTATAAATCAGAATCCAAACACTCCAACAATGGCTGAGCACACTTGTGGAAATGAGGCTGAACAGCTCACCTGCTGGACTCCAAATTCCCCTGCAAGAAGGTTTCAGAGATGTGCACGCTGGCAGGCAATCTATCTTCATAGATTTTCAATATATTTGATTTGTTATCTTTTCCAATTACAGTTTCTGATTTGTACTACTTCTTTGTTTTCAGACTGAGGGTGGCTGCAACTACTGGAAGTGGATTGATGCACCACTTACGGAGCATTACCGGACTCAGATGAACTCGCTAATTGACAGGTTGAGGGTTGCTCAGCAGCAGCTAGATTATCGCCAGGGGATGATCTCTCACCTCAATGCTCAGCTTGTTAACCTGCGTCAGATTGAGCATAGCCGCCGCAATGCTGCTCTGGCCAGTGTGATGGGAAGCATGGGATATGGTGCCAATTTCAGCTCTCCTTCCACCTCAGGATCAGCTGCGGCTGGACCATCTGGAATTTCAGCTCAGGGAGCAGGCCCCTCCGGAACAGTGTGAAATCCGGACCGTCGTATCTATAATCTCCGACAATGTTTTCCTTGCTTTTGATGTTGTTTCCATTTCCTAGTTTATCTGCTTTTGTTTTAGGATTTAGTGTGGAATTTCTTGAGGTGTCGAGATTTTCCAATTGCAGAGGTAGACTGCAATCGTATCTTGTGTGTTGTTCTACCATCTTTTGTTTATCAATGAAATGTCGGGGATTAAAAAAATGATCATCATCTACTAAATCTGTCTGGGTTGTTCTTGGCAATTTGAAAAAACCCGGGAAGAATTACTTCCATCAACAAACAGCAGAACAAAACAGGGCAACCAATCACCTCAAGTTTCTGTTGAAAACGAAGGAGAAAGTTAGGGCAATTCAGTAAATTCCATTAAACAGTACAAAAACCACTATTATCCATATGCAATTGGGCTGCTATCAGAGTCCTACCAATCACGTGGGTTCACATTTCGGCCCAACAAAACCACGTGGGTTTGCATGCTTACCAATCGCCAAAAGTGGACACCGATTTGGGCCAAACCACTTGAATAGTTCACTCGGGCAGGCCCAAAGTGGTTTGGGCCACGTTGACTGTAGTTTGTCACAGCAAACTACCAATCGGCCCCTGATTGTATTTAAAGCATGGGTCGATCACTATTGTTAAAAGACTTTATGTACTAAGATAAGATCTTCAAATAAACAAAACATGCTGAAAATTTAATGCATATCATGCTACTCCGTAGTAGTAGCTTCCTTTGTCAGATTTTCAAGACTTCATTGTTGAAATTTTATCATATAACAATGGCTCATTTATCATATAATCTAAAAAAAAAATCACCTTGAATTGGTGAACTGTATATCAAAATGAGTTATCTATATTACAATTTACAAGTCACCATGGCTACAAAATTCTGGTTCTGTGCATGCTTCCTCCGAGCTTCTTGAATCAATGTCTGAGATTGAATGATTCAGTAACAAACTATAAATTTTCTCTGCAGATGGACGATCAGCTGGATTCTTCTGCGTACATTGGTGGTACAATTTGACCAAGAACCGAAGGGTGCACAGGTCCGAATCATCCTCCTCCTCCCGTTCCATGTCAGGTTCAGCCAATGCCTCCATTTCGTCTGGCAGCCTGGGCCGTTCTCCCATCTGTAAATGATCGTGAATTTCAGCATTTGACAACCCGTAATATGGGACTTGTAAAGTCAGTAATTCCAGAAGAAGGCATCCAAATGACCAAATATCCACTTCCAATCCATAATGGTTTGGTTCATCCACTGCACGAAACACCTCGGGGGCCATCCATCGAGGAGTCCCAACACAAATATTAGGTGGCGGTATTCCAATATGTGCAATGCAGCAGGTATGCAAGGGAGAATGAAGTGGTATAGCCCAATCGAAATCACAAATTTTCACGGTAGGACTGCCATCCTGCCTCCTCTTCTCAAGATCAATCAGTACATTCTCACTTTTTATATCGCGGTGGATGATTTGTCGTGAGTGTATCTCTGTCAACGCAAATGCTACGTCTCTGGCGATAGACAGTACCAAATGAAGCGAAACATGCTTTTCACCCACACTTGACAATGTCTCCAAGTAACTCTTTAAGGAGCCTCCTTTAATGTACTCCATTAAAATGGCAGACTGCAATTTTAGACCTTCAGCATCTCCCTCCCCTGTCAGTGTCCACTTGGATGATATATGATGACCCAAAAAATCGACAATACAAGGATGCTTCAAGATGCTTAATATCCGAACTTCCCTTATGCAACGCAACTCAAACTTCCTAACTTCATCGAGCGAAGCTCCATCTACTTCGATACTCCGCACCTTCGCCACAGCATCAAGTGATCCAACAATACAGCGCATCAGAGAGGTTGATGCCACCTCCCCGACTTTATCACATGCAGAGAGAGAAGGAAATGAGCAATTGGGAGAAGCATCATCACCTGCCATGCCAGGACTCATACGGCTCAGGGGAATATACCTGCATAAATATTCAAGATCACTCTCTTCCCTGATGTCATGCGGGTGGCATGCATCAACTATCATACGAACAAATTTATCACCTCTCTTTACCACAATCACATTCCAGGCATGTGGACAAAAATCCAAGTAGCCTCTGACGAGCTCACAGGGAATACGAGGCTCCATGCGATCACATAGATACTTCATCAGCAAGGCTCTATGCCTGCAAACTCCAAATTGCAGCCCACCTATAGGAACTATACTAGAATTACACCTTTCTTTGACATTTTGAAGGAATTTCTCACATATGCCAAGGAAAGCAATATCTTCTACTGCTTCCACATCTTGGTCTGCGGCTTTATCAGAAGCGCTACTGATCCCAGTTGCACATGTACAAACAAAAGGAAGCTTCTGGTTCGAACCAGAAACAGATTTGCGCATCTTCTGCACAACACCACTTTTATCACTCCCTCCAAAGTGATCTGATACAAGAAGAGCAAGCAATGATGCGATATGCAGATCATAAACCATGGAATCTATGGACTCACTGAAGGAACTGTTTATTTGTTTGAAGTGAGATATCAATGATCGAGCACAAAGTAGAATGGCATCCAATTCTTCATCTCTTGCCCGGTCAAGAAGAATCACTTCTCGGGAGTTAGCATGTAGATTTTCCTCATATTCTTTCAGTGGCCTGAAAGGCTGATGCCGTCCTGCATCATAGAACCCATCAGGCAGATGATCCTCAACTCCACAAAAAGACTTTTCGCTATATTGACACGACAGACGATAGGGATCACTAGTCGGTCTCCGGGTTTTGGTGGGCTTAGGGTTATCCAAATCCTTCTCTGAATGCCTCTTTGACTTGAGTACAGTAATAGATCCTTCAGAAGAGGAACCTTCATCAAGCCCCACAACATCAGAAAGAGAGTCCACAATCTCATTTTCAGGCCCATCAGCCTTAGCTTCATTTTGTGTGCCATCAAAGTTATCCACTGAACATGAACATCCACTCATTGAATATTTGATTGCACTTGATTTCTTGTTCCGAGGACTTGTAACTGAATTTCCCATCACATCACTTTCAGGAGATATATCTTTGTTTTCAAGATCCACATCTGCAGCGGTAGACAAACCTTCTGGTGAGACATTAGCTTTGTTCTCCACCACTTTGCATGTCGAGCATTTTTCTGAAGAACTTGTAGAAGTAACATCTGATTTCCACTTCTTGCAGCTGACTGTTTGCTCCTGCTTAGTTGTTGTTTGCAAGTTATAACGACGTTTCCACCCTCTCTCTCTTCTTGACGTAGCTGAACATTGATTATTTGATGAAGAACTAATTACTTGACTTGATGGTGCAACAGAAGAACCTTCATATACATCCATCTCAGCAGATTCATCATCATTTAACGAGCCCTTTCCATTTCCCTCCAAATTGCAGCATATCCAAGACGGTATCTGACAACCATGTAGCTGATTGTTCTGAAGATTTAGACTCTCAAGATTCCGCATCAATTCAAGTTCTACGAACCCTAACGACGTAAGCCGATTATTTGACAGGTCCAACTCCTCCAGTCTTTGCAGATATGAAAGTCTGGGTAGCTCAGTCAATTTATTATTCGAGACTTTGAGCGATACCAATAAGCTCAACGAAGTGATCTCATCAGGCAACTTCCTTATCTTGTTGAATGAAAGATCCAAGTACTCCAAACTGCTAAGACAAGCAATTTCTGGAGGAAGATCCCTTATTGAAAAATAACAAACAGATAGCCTCGTTAACCGACTAAGCCCTGCCCCCGAGATCTCACTCAAAACAGGGAAATTCGAATGCCGAGATGGCACCTTACAAAGCTCCAGCTCCTTCAAATTCTTCAACTTACTAAAATCCAGCCCACTAAGGCCAGGCATACCCACCTTCACCTGCAAACACTCCAACTCAGTCACATCCTTGAACTCCCCCGGGAACAAATTCAACTCGTTCGCGAAAAACTTCAAGGTTCGTAAACCCTTGAACGCCCCGACCGCTCTCGGAATCAAATTGATCTCATTCTTAAACACATACACCTCTTCCACTGCCGCCTCACGGCCCTCATAATCAAATAGACCTAACTCAACTACTTCCCCTGAAACATCCATCACCGAATCCAAATTCAAATCCACACAATCACCCTCCCCACCCGCCAATTCCTCGATCATCGGCGAGGTTTCTTCCTTCTCGGTAGCGCGAGATTCATCCATTGTTCGAAACCCTAGAACAAGCAATTGAGGAAACTAGGGTTTAGAAATTGATCGATTTATGAAATTTGGGGAAGGAGCATTAGATATAGTGGCAGGTTGTATGATTTATGGTAACTATAGTCATACTTGCGTTTGTATGTGGGAACCTAATTGAAATTGAAATTCTAATAGTAGGCGGGAAATTGTACCGTTGGGGAGGCCGGCGCGTGAAATTGCAGAACTCATATATAGATAGTGAAAGCCCCTTTTTCTCTCATCTGCCGCCGATTTAGAGCCTGTCGCCGTCGCAGGTACAGTATAGGTGCGGTTAAATTAATTGCCTCTGCAATTGCAATTGATTTGTTATGATGATCAGGGTTGGAGAAGATGAAGTTGACTGTTGACTGGTGGGCTCAAATTACAAGTTTAGATTTTAGAGGTTTTCGGTTTTCCTACCCCTTTTCCCGTTTTATGCTACTTCTACTTTTTAAAATTTTAACGTTTTTACGGTTACATATCCGTTTTATATTTGTTTCAGTACTTTTTTAGAAGACCAACCATATAAAAGATCAAAATAAAATTTAACCATCTAGATAAAATAGTGAAATTCGCTAGTGAAATTTAGTGTATTTAATGTTCAATTTTATCATAAAAGGAGTAGTTTGGAGTTGGTGAAGCGTTTTGGTGCCTTAATTTGAGACGATATGTTGTTAATTTGAATTATCACAAATCCTAAATTGATTTGGGATTAATTTTGTATGTTGGGTCAAGTGTAAGATAATTTGTTTGAGAATTTGATAAACATGATAAATCTTATAACTAGAACATTGGATGTTCTATGAGAAACACTAAACACTGTAAATAGGAAGTTCAATGTTTACATGCATGTTAATGTTCATGTGAGATTTTACTGGCTTTAATGTTCAATGTTTATCAACAGGAGGCTGATCAATGTTTGTCTGCTTGCTCAATGTTAAACATTGTGCTTATTTTTGTTACCGAAAAGGTGCATAACTCTAATGCCCGCATCATGCTTTTTAACTTCATCGACTGCTATTCAGAATCGGATGACGAGGACATCTTCATTTTTACCTTGGGTGGTGGAGGTGAGATATGTGACCAGATGCTTCCTTTTAGCTGAACCCTCGAATCTTTTGAGAAATTTGTTGGATAGGTCCGCATAGGACTTGATGGAACATTTATCCAATGTGGACCATCATATCATTGCTTATGGTTTCAAAGTTGTCCAGAAGATCTTCGCTAGCATCTTTTCATTATGCCCGTGTCCTTCCATCCGTGTCTCATAAAGTGTGAGATGGGCACGAGGGCCATCCTTTGGGGAGTACATATCCATGTTTGGAATGATTAATCCGGTTTGGATCTTCTCGCTGGCTTTGCAAATGGGATTCTTGTATTGTTCCAGTGTCTCATTGCGCGCTCCCAACATAAGCTTCATCTGAGATATAGTTGCTTCTAATTAGCTTGTCTTGTTCGGAACTCCTTGATGTCGTTAGATTCAAAATTAAATTTGTTTATAAGCCAAGGGCCAGTTACAACTACACAAAAATCAATAGTGTAGCGTAAGTTGTCCCCGAGATTATAATCTTTAAGTTCTTCATTCTTCAAAACAATCACATCAAACGCTACTACTACCAGACTCTGATCAAATATTGGAGAAGTTACTGGTGGTAGCTTAGTAAATCGATAAGCTCAGGTTCTAACTATACATGCAAGTGCAACACGTAAAGTTTTAAAGGTAATCCATGTTGATCTTGTTGTGGGAATTGGTTACCACCTATAAGAGCTTCCTCTATTTAGAGGAGAACAATGTATTTACCCAAACGCTCGATCAAGTCAAAGAACCAAAAACGAGTTCATGACATTTATTTTAAAATAGTTTATCAAATACTAATACCGATCAAACTTGTCATACTTGATTAGCAGTACTCGGGAATTGAAGGAGAAAATGTAAAGTTATTTGACCAAAAGCGGCCACTACTTTTATTATAAGATATTAAGTTTAGCACATTACAAATCCAGATTAACAACCTATGTCCTAAGTAATCGAGTCAACATATCAAACATACGTAGTAAGAACCCTAGCTACAATTTACGTTCTACCACCAACAAGTGAATTAACTACTCATAATCATAATGAAATCAACACAAGGTGATGGATACGTGGCCCTAGGAGACCGGCCGAATCGAACCAAAAGGCCAGGGAATCCTAATTATGGCTTGAAGTGCGCAACAAGACAACTTGGAGTGCAAGACAAGTCTTTTCCTTTTAGTTATTTTATTGCTTTCAATAGTGTAGTTCAATTA